>JAANDH010001407.1:0-55819 GCA_011799765.1 Nymphaea thermarum
AATCAACCCCAAGAGTGAACGGAATGTCGATTGGGGGAAACGATCGTCGATGTCGCTCGACGGAAGCGGTTCCTTCTCTCTCGGGCTGCAATCTCCCACGGGTAGAGGTTGCGCCACACGTTCTCCTTGCTGGAATCAAGATTCAAGAGGCAAAACCAACAAGTATCAAGGTATAGAAGTGAACAGGAAATCAACTTCGTGATGAGGAAAGCCTTCACCCGTAAGACCAATTTAACCCCGGTCTTTTGTAAGGAAAGGGGGATGCGATCGCCGGAGCGCCGGCGGACGTTGAGGCAATCCTCAAGTTACTCTCCTCTCCTCCTTCACGTCCTCTATCAAGACACGGACCAGCCACCTCTTCTCGCACGATGGGCGCCAAAGAAAAACAAGAAGATGAAATCAACGATCAACCAAGCAAGATATTGCAGATTAGAGGCGGATGCACTTTACCGGATTTGCAAAAGACCCCTAGGAAGTGACGCGAATAGGGGGAGGCAAGCTTAGGAAGCGCCTAAGCACGCATATTTTCCTTCTTCTCCGGGAAGCAAGTCAACGGCACAAGGGACACCGGCGGCGGAGAGGATCCCGAGGTGACAGCACGGAACCCTAGGCGGCACGGATCCCGAGGTGACGACATGCACGGAACTCGAGGCGATGGCACAGAACCCTAGGCGGCGGTGTGGATTCCGAGGCAATGCGGATCCCTAGGTGGCACGGATCCCTAGGTGGCATGGATCCCGATGCAACACGGAAAACACGAACGGCGAGATCACGACGAAAAACACCAATAGATCGCAGAACCTGTCTCTGATACCATGTAGAAACACGAACAAGAAGAGGAAGATAAACAATGATCACGATGTAACGTGGAAAACCCTCAACTCGAGGGAGAAAAAACCACGAATGAGGAGGAGTTGGTGCCCACTAGCCGCTAGACTCTCTCTCTCCTTAGATTCTCATTCACACATAAGGATTAGGGTTACATGAGTTAAGTAGTGCCCAACACGGGCTACAAGACGGGTCGGGTATGGATCTGGACCCGAAACATACGATCTATCAACAGTAAGAACTGTTGGGATCCACTGGATAGTTGTATTTTGAAATTAAGAGTAGTTGTGTGGGAACAGCCTTCTGTTAATTATCGATCAAAAACAATCTACAAGGTGAGATGCCCTATGGTGGACTAGGGGGCAGACTCTTTTTAATTATGTGATTTCATTCCTATTTAGTATGTGATTTGTGCTCTGAAGCCTTTACGCGATGCTATATTTTTTTAGGTGGCAATTTTGTTGATTGCATTTTATAGTCTAGGCTTGTAGCCTTTGTTATTCCAAAGTGGGGGAAACAACTCTCTGTTAATTATCAAAATAATCTACAAGGCAAGATACCATAAGGTGGACTTGTTAAGTGAGGAGACCCTCTAACATTTTGTCATTTGATTGCTTTCATTATAGGTGATTTTAGCTTTGAGGCTTTGGCCTATCTCAACATTTTTTGGATGTCAAATTTTGTTGATCGTATTTCATAGTGTAGGCTTTACCCTAAGCAATTTGTATTTCTTATCGCAAACGCAGCATTTCTCAGAGGTCTTTTTAACTGAACTCATGTGACATTGTTGATATAATAGGAACAAGGAATTGGAGGTTGTTAATTGTGTTGCAGGCAAGAGAATTATGAAGTTGAAAAGTGGCACAGCCTTTGTTATGACTTATGAAAGTCGCTAGGCACACCCTGGGCGACAGGCTGCACCTAGCGCCTTGGCACACTTAGGTGACAATTACTACTTACAGAATATGATTCTTAGTAACAGTATATAACGCAGCCTTTTCTAAGCCTATGTTGTCTAGGATATAACAAACTAACAACAAACAAAAACAGAGTATTCACTGAATCTGTGAATCACTATTCAGAAATTCATCAGGAAATAACTTAACACAAAGTTATCTAATAGTCCAGCAAAAATTGCATGCATGCTCTACGTGATCCTAGGCAAATCCACAGATTAAAAAGCAAATAACTTAATATTAGAAAACTTAACACGTAAATCCATTATCCTAGAACTAGAGATGCCTCTTCAAAAACCAGTTTTCTGCACAGCCACAGATCTTACAAAGATGACCAAAAATCATGCAAACTACAATTTCTGAATTCTAAACTAACTAAAAGTCTAAACATGAAACCTTTTGGATTAAAAAATGATGAACAGTTAGCAGAAGTCGTAAATCATTTTCAAGAAAAGGTTTAAAATGGGTTCAAACTTCAGACATAAAAGAAAGGCTGTAAAACGAACCTAGCTCCTCAAAATATAACAAAATTGACTCTAAAAAGATACATACAGATTAAAGTCCAGTCAATATAAAGTATAAATCAACTTTTTTGCAAAACAGAAATCAGACTTCCCGCATCAAAGGTTTTAGAAAGCTTTGAATTATCAAATTAAATGTTTGATGTTATAAAAGGGCATGTCTATTTCATAGGAAAACTGAAAAATTATGAACTGACTGTAATGATTTACAGACTGTAAATAGCAAATTAATAGACTGTAATCAAATGAGTTACAACTTACAAATAGAGTTATAGACTATACAATGATGCAGGTATAAAGATTATTACACTAAAATTATCATGCAACATAGATTATAGAAAAATAAACAGACTGCAGTTAAATTAGTTACAGGACTTATAATGAAAGAGAATCTACAAACAGAAAGCCCGACTGAGAGACTCTTGAACTTCTATGGACTAGGTGCAATCTGGACTAGTCATGCCTAGTCCATAGTAGGCGTGTGCCTAGGCGCAATATCACCTGCATTGCATAAGTGCTTGGACTTAGGCGATGCAGGTGGGGTAGCAACCAGGTGTTGCCTACACACGTGCCTAGGCAATGCCTCAATGACATAGGCCACACATCATTTGATTTCTTTCTTTCAACTTTTTTTAGGGGATGGGAGATTCGGCACCAATGTAATTAGAGAATCCATGTTGTGATGTCTTGGCTGATAATATTCATGCAGCTTATCATGATTGTTTTGGCATGAGCCCATAGGTCTGAGATTAAATTTGGGCCACATAATATGGAGTCCAACGTTTGATTTTCCTTTCTTTTCATGGTTTTCAATGACATCATCTTTCACATGTTGTTTGATTCTTATTTTTCTTAGTTGCTGATCACATGCTCTTGCTTGCTTGTGGTCTCCTTATGTTAGCTTGCTTATGTCTGAGATGGGACTTCTTTTTCTTGTGAATATAGGAAATGAATAATCAAAGGAACAGGATCTTGGTATTTTCTGGTGTTTCTGTCTTCCTCTCCCAGGAATGCCTTTGCATGTCTCCATTGTTCTGTGCTCTTATTTACGCTTTTCGCTTTCATTGGCCTCAAATTCATGTCATAAATTTCTTGTCAATGACTTAATATGAGTTGTGCAATATATCTACATTGAGTCATTGACTAAGTTAATGGGCTATACCAACTCCTAGCAATACCTTAAGAATCCCATTGTTTCATTGATTGATGTTGTTAGGATATCTAGCTGTTACTTCAACATGTCATTGTTACTCTCATTGGGTTCAGTCACTATATTCTTCAAGTTACTTGTAGATGCACTGACAGACGATAGCTTTTATGTACATTAACCATTAACTATTATGTTATTACTTGAGGTTATGACACTTCTGTTAATCACAGATTTATATGATACTATGCCTGAATGTATTGAATCAAGACTCCTGCCTTTTCAGCGTGAAGGTGTCAGGTACATTTGTTTATCTTCACATATTTGGCATTTGTTGGTTACTGGAAAGCCATTCACTTGCAAAATGCCTTAATGGTGAAATGGTAGTCATGCAGGACCAAAATCTTGTGCAGTACCTAGAGAATTATGAAGTTTGTAACTTTGAATATTGTTGTCATAGTTATTCATTTGTGTTCTTATGATATCATTGTTCTTAATCCCACTTACTCAGTGCCACTTACAAATTCTTATTCTGATTTACTGCATTTTCATTTTCTGGTTTTACAATCTCATTTGGATGTTTTTATATCTGCTTTAATTTATTGTTTCTTTTGGTTTGTTCTTGTTCCTTTTTGGTCCTTTGTGGAGGTAGCTGGTAAACAAACTAGATTGTACTTCTAAAATTAACTGTTTGTCCTTGTTTCCAGCAGTTATGTTTCCATTTGCAAGTTTTATGATGGTTTCCCTTTTTCTTGTACACTGAGGGGAACAGTCAATGAGTTTGCCTGTTTCCAGGTTCATTTTACAACATGCTGGACGGGCTCTCCTTGCTGACGAGATGGGACTCGGCAAGACTTTACAGGCATTGCAACTTATCCTTTATTCTCATTATCAACCTTTTTCTCTATTTATTTATATTTGTCTTATGTGGCATTATTATTGTTTAATTTTCTTGTCAAAATGTTGGTTATAAGAAAATATAGATCTTGTTTCTTAATTTGGTATGTCAGATGCAAAGAGTATATGTGTAGGCAGATATTGGAAGAGGGTTTTATTTGAATGCATTATGAAACATTATGCTATAATATAAGATGGAACATTTAGCATCCACTGCTGTTGTAACAATAGTTTGTGGTACATTTAGCATCCACTGCATTGTTAAACTATCTGCTACACGAGGAGTTTAAAATAATGTTGCAGCACTTGTCATCACTTACCAAATTCATTTTTGCATAATTACACACAAGTGCATTATCAATAATGATTTATTTTTGAACTATCTTTTACTCTCCATATACTCCCATTAAATGAATATGCAATAAAATTTATCAAGGGTTGTCTTTGTATATCAATCCATCTATTAGAAATAATAGGGATTCCATCTCATTTCTATACAATTTTTCTTTTCTCTAACAATTCTTCAATGTGACTTCTTTTTTTTTTCTTTAAACTCTGCAAAAATGTTCATTCGTAGCTTTTATGAGTTTGGAGGCATATAACCAACCATTTTACAATTTTCCAATGATATAATCATATCTTTCCAGTAAGAATTTTTTTGGCTACTTTGAATGGAATGAAACTTGAAGCAACAGCGTTTACCAATTTTTTGATCAAATTCTGCTTGTTTTATTCCCTTTCATATCTCTTTTGTTCAGAAAATCTACTAATTCTTTATTAGCAAAAGATATAGATAATCGGTTCAGTTTGTCAGACTTTTTGTTCTTTATAACTGTCTCTTGAGTCTTCTTCAAAACTTTTTCACATATTTTTGTTAACCTCATTACATGATCTAATCCCTTGTCTACAAATCTGCAAAAGATGTGCTTTAACATGTGCATGTGAACTACTAAATTGTGTATGAGATAAATTGCAGATAAACTGCATGTTTCCTTTGTCACCATTAGCTGTAGATCTTTTTGTTGACATGAACGTTCACCTCCTTGTGGTTGTTAGTTTAGTTAACATGGATTGCACTTTGTATCAAGACAATGGAGCTTCTTCATATCTCTTTTCTGTTTTATGGAATCCATTTGTTTTAATGCCTTTTTGTGTATTATTAGTAGATGCTGCCTCGAGCTTGTACCTTGTGAAATTTAATATGCGTCTGACATTTTCAGGCAATTGCGGTGGCTGCTTGTGTTCAAGATTCCTGGCCTGTTCTTGTGCTTACTCCCTCATCATTGCGGTTACATTGGGCCACTGTAATTAAGATCTTTTGTACTGATAAATGCAATTTGATTTAAATGTTTCTTTTTGTTGATCTGGTAATCCCCTGGTTTTTTATATTGTCTAAAATGTTTCTATTGTTCCATGTGTTAATATTGTCTTACAGATGATCCAGCAGTGGCTATGCATCCCCTCAAGTGACATAGTGGCATGTTTCTTTTGAACCTTCTTGTGAGATGAAACAATTCATATAATTATATTTCAGTTATTCATAGTGTTGTGGGTTTATCTTTCTTTATTTGAAACCTATGATATTTTTATTGATGCAGCAGTTTGAATGCTGTGCCCGTGTCAAATTGAGTGCTTAAGTGCAGCCCTAACTAAATTTTGGTTATTATTGTGTTCTTATTGGTGCTAAGCTTGTGTCTTGAAGTAGCAGAGAAAATAGAAACCAATTTTCCAGTCTTCAATTTGTTGTACAAATCTATGGCAGTGCCACTGCTGAAGTCACATGGATCAAATATCTGTTTACAAAACTAGGAGAGCCTATTTTGAGTCTATTTTTGCTATGCAACAATCAAAGTGACATACAACTTGCCTTCAACCCAATCCATCACTGGTGGACCTAGCATATTGAGATTGAACAACATTTTATTGTACAACAAATTGAAGACTGGAAAATTGGATCTTATTACGTGCATGCTGAGAATTAGATTGTTGATTTGTTCACTAAAGGCTTAATGAAACACAAGTTTTTCGTTTTTCAAAAGGCAACTTGTCCATGGTTCAAAACCTTGTACAACTGAGGGGGATGTTAAGATGTATGAGTTTGGATTCAGGTATGGGTTTGAGTTCAGAGGTGTTGTGGTATATACTATATTAATTGTCATTACTTACTAGGGGCATAGTTGTCCGTTGTGAAATTAAGCTATTAAGTGTAATGAAAAGGAGATCAGGTTACCCCTGTATTACGGTTTTGTCATTGCCATAGCTTCCTCTTTATTTCCTTCATTATGTGATATTCCTGATTTCCGACATGTAATGAGGAACAATCTCACAATTTTTGTTGTCTTCAAGTTTAATATGTTTTCCCTCCCCTTGTTAGACTAGATTTCTGGCATGCTTATTTAGACACTTGCAATTTTCCTTTTCAGAATTTTTGTCATGTATTTTTCTGAATCTTTGATCTATATGTTTTGTTTGCATGCTGATATGCATTGACTGGAAGGTTTTTTTATAAGTTGCGTGCAGGTTGTTTTATCACAAATGGGTGGATCCAACAGAGGCGGCTTTAAAATTGTACAGTCAAGTAATATGAGAAATATCTTTCTGGACGGTGTATTCAACATTGTGTCTTATGATATTGTTCCAAAGTTGCAGAACATTCTTTTGCAAAATGAATATAAGGCAAGTTGATAGTGATTTTTTTTTTCCAATTTAATTGCATGTACAACTTACTTTCTGCTTATGTTGAATCAAACACTGTCGTAAAAATCAGTTTGTGAACCAAATTAGCAGCTGCAATTCAGTGAATTGGCAATGCACTGACCAGCTGAGTCAGTTGTGAATCAGTCAAAGATACTTAATTTTTTTTTTCTGGAAAAATACATGAAAAAGTGCATAGAAAGAGTTAAAAATAACAAAATTATAAGATTTATTAATAGATACTTAAAATTTGAAACTTCACACTCTTGAATCGTGCATAGAGTCAAACCAGTTTGCCACCGATTTGATTCAAATCGGCTTATTTACGCTGATTATGATAACATTGGAATGAAGAATTCTACCTTTAGTTTATATTGCAAATAGATTCTGCTCTTTAGTGAGCTTATTTAATGCCCTGTTGAATTTCATCAAGAAGTGTGATTTGTCAGACTTGGGCCGTCTTTCATGGCCATTGATGTGTTGGGTGCAATGGGGTTATGTTTCCTCTATTGATTTGTATGTTTATTCTGGACTCTCTAGGTGGGATCTCATTGTTGATGTTGTTTTGACTTGTTCAATGGTTCTGTGAACCGAAGATGATCCAAAGCCTGTTCATTACCTACATTTAGTTTTCTATTGAAAACTATTAGTTGAGCTTAGAAAATGTAATACTATTCCGGATATTATTTTTTCACTCTCCACCAAAGAAGCCTGACAGGTCACTTAGTTGGCAAAAAATGGATAAACAGAAGAAAAATGTAACGACACACATCTAGATTGCACATAGAGAAGATTGGAATGTGTCTGTGTGTGTTTCATCATCAATATTGATAATATTTTCAAAATATTGCAATAATATCATGAAAGACAGGTAAATAAAGAACAGGAATCTATTCTGATCTTTTGAAAATGTTACCAAAATGTATCACGATTTTGAAAGGCGTTTTAAGTTTTATGTGTAATTAATTTTTTTTGTGTTCTATTGACATTTTGGTAACTATTTTGATTTTTATCAATCTTTCTGTAAGGAAATTAGTAAACTCATACCTTTTTTTTTTTTTATTATTTTTATATCTTTAGCTATTTGAATTCCTGTGATTTTCCAGAGGAAAACATACTTTTTTTATTATTACCTGAGAAGGAACTCACCATACTTATTGTAATTATTTAAATTCGCAAGATTTTCCTTAAAGACACATTATTTGATTGATACCTGGGTAGAAGCTCACCCATAAGACCCAGGGCAAGGTATTTGTGATAATGATATATATATGTGTGTGTGTGAGAGAGAGAGAGAGTATGTATGTATGTATGTCGGTAGATATGTATGTATGTATGTATATGTAACTTGTATAGTGACTGGAAGCTCCTAGGCAATCTATATCATGAACAGTGAACGTATTGAAATATGTAAAACCAAAATACTTTGACAGTTTAACTTACTTTTGGCATAATTAAAACACATAGATTTGCTTGATATTGCTTACCTGTTATAGACCTTGCTTTGGCAAGCTTAAATTTTATTTTAAAAAAAATTGTTTTTTTTACCATCAAGGGTTTGGTGTTTTGTGGTAATTTATTTGTAATTCCTTAAAAACTACACCTACCCATTTAAATTCCCTAAATGTGTCTTGTCTGCTACCTCAATTATTCTAAAATATCTTCAAAATTAGTTTAAGTAAAACACATGGAAAAGTGTGTGCAGCAAAGTGCTATACACATTCTCTTGCTGGCATGGTTACTTGTCTTCTTCAGTTCAATTGGCTAGCTAATGCTGGAGGCTTCTCTTAACTTTTGTTTTGCACCTAACTTTAGAGGCATCCCTAAACAAAGTTTTATATACATGGTCGATTTTAGTAACCCTTTGGTTCAGATTTCAAGTCTTTTAGTTGTCAGTTATGCTTCTTTTTCTGGTCCTACATCGGAATGACCCTCCTTCTACCAGGTTGTGATTGCAGATGAGTCTCATTTCCTCAAGAATGCTCAAGCAAAACGAACAAACACTTCTCTTCCGGTTCTGCAGGTATTATTTTCCAAGGAGGAGAATGATTACAGATTAGGTTCTTTGCATGAAACAATTTCTCATACCATGTTCTTGTTAGAAAGCTCAATTTACCATCTTGCTGACTGGAACCCCAGCATTGTCACGACCAATTGAGCTCTTCAAGCAGGTCAATTGCTAAAATTTCCATCTTTTTTCATGAATGTTTACTGCTGACAGGAATTTGCTTCTGTTTCTTCAATTTTAAAAAATGATTTGAACATCCAGTTACAGGCATTGTATCCTGATGTATACAAAAGTGTTCATGAATATGGAAACAGATACTGCAAGGGTGTAAGTTCTGTTTCTTACTCAATTACTGTGTGATCTTTTATGATTTAGTTAAATTGAATTAAGAGTTACCTCTGCTTTTTTCAGGGTACATTTGGAATGTACCAAGGCGCAAGCAATCATGATGAGCTTCATAATTTGATGAAGGCAACTGTGATGATAAGAAGACTTAAGAAAGATGTTTTATCCGAGCTACCTGTAAAACGACGACAACAGGTAGGATTTGGCATTTCCTTTCCTTTGTGTTTTTTTATCTCCCATGTCTATTGTCCAGCCTTCTGGTTCTTTTAGTGTTTATGTGTTTAGCAGTTCATGCGTAGGGCAAACATGAATAACATTTGTCTATCAAATTTAGGCATGCCTCTAAAGTTAAGTGCTCCACTGCTCCTTTTATAAATGTTCAGGAATCGGATTGGCCATCACCTTTGATTTTCAAGGAGAAACTTTTTCTTTTTTCTCCAAGTGTGTCTACATAAATCACTAGAATAATTTCATTGTGGTTGTTAAAACTTAAAGCCCAAGTTCATTTTTGCAATCCTGAAGGCATGCCTCTTTTGTCAACAATTGACAATTTTATCAGCACCTAATGGATTTTGAATGTAATGAAATTGTGTAGTCAAGTTGCCTCTCATTTTGTTCAGTTGTTGCCAAGGTTTCCATGGTAATAGTTATGGTTTTTCCTCCTCAGGTTTTCTTAGAGTTGAATGAGAAAGAGATGAAGCAAATTCATGTATTATTCCAGGAGGTAATCTTGTTTACTGGAAGAGTTTACACCAAGCTGCTATTCTATTCAGTTTTCGCATTGTTTTCTCCAGAATTTTGGCTGCGTGAATGGCGCTTTGGGTAGCAATACATGAACGTATGTATTTTTTTAGGCAAATTTTCAGGAGCACTCCTAGGGGTTTGGCAATAATAAATAAAAGATTGATGTTGTTAAGAACAAACGTAAGCTTTCTTTGGTCAGCAACAAAGATCCTTAAGATTATTTCTCTCCATCTATTGTTCAATTGGTAAAATTATAATTTTACCCTCTAAAAATAACATGAAATGTGCCTAACTTTGTTAACATTTCTTGGTTTCCATTGACCAACTTTCTAGTGTTAATGAAAGGAAAACATTCACATAACTGTTTTAGATATTAATAATAAAACTAACTAAATTGGATATGCTTAATTATGTACTAATATTATTTGGTATAACTGATGGATTAATGAAAGCTAAAAATTTGAAAGTTGTCTTTATTGAAAATATTTTAGTATTTTTATCATATAACTCCTCCTCAAGTGTGTAATAACAGATGGTTAACTGGAAAAAAAAATTTCTTTACGATTATTTCCATTTCTTTGGGTGTGTTTTAAAAGTTTCCTATTTTCTATTCTAGCATTCTTCTGGTGCATGTTTGATGTCACTCATTTTCTGTTCAGGTTCTTGAAGTATGAAATCAATGGGTTGTTATGTTTTTCAATTGTGTATGAGAGGAAAGCTGTTTGCTTATTCAATTCCCAAGTGCCAACTGACCCTCTGATCTGACGAAATTATTAGTGAGCATTAACTAGAGTTCTGCTTCTAGTTATCAAGTGCCTGGTTGAACATTGATTAACTTAACCTGGATTAGTTTGAGTTTACTGGAGCATCAGGTGTACCAACCTGGCCACTCCCACACTGGGCTTGAGCTCTTGACTTGGTTGATCCACCTCAACCCTGTAGCAGTTTAGATTCTAGCAACCAAAGGGCTAAGACTATATATTTCTTAGCTGCATCCCCTTACAAGTCTCCCAATATTTCTCTCAATCTTAGATATATGACTAAACTTTTCAGTGGGTTGCTTCCTTTGTCGGTCTGGGGCTCCCAGTGGATCCCAACCCACCTCCTAGCAGTTTCAGTCCCAAAAAGGCTAGTAACCAAGACCATCTATCTCTTAGCCGCCCCCCCTTTAATTCCCTCAAGATTCCTTTCAATTTTAGATACAAGACTTAATTTTTCATTGTTATATGAGGTGTGGGTATCATATGACAATTGAACATATTTTACTCGTGTGAAGGTAAAGGCTGTTGCATCTCTATCTTGTGATCAGGCTCTCTCTCTCTTTTTCCAAAAAAGCAAACATATAGAGGTCTTTTTTTTGTGTGTTTCTAAATGCCTTTCTCCTAAGGTTTTGATGGTTTTTGTCCTTCTCTTGCTTCACATGTTATGTTTGTCTCATTATATTTCCGACTACTTTTCACCTGCATAGTGACATTCAGTAAGGAATAATGAATTTATTGATGCATTTTCTAGGAACTTTGTGGAATGCTGTTATCTTAATTTATGTCTGGCAGTGTAGCCCCGTCCTGGAGTCTAGTTCAAATATGCAGGCAAATATTCTGACAAACATTTAATGCACCATTTTTTTTTTGTTTATGGTAGGTATTGTAGTATTCTGACTGTTGTTTGTCGTGCTTATTTTCTGCTGTTATTCCTTTCCCTTTTCATGAATCTCATTGTTGTGCCTGAACGGCAGTTGACTTGTTCTGGGTCTTTTGCTTTTTGCAGTTGGAGGTAATAAAGAAACAAATTAACAACTGTGCTTCTGAGGAGGATGCCCAATCTCTCATATATTCTCAAAAGCAGCTTATTAACAAGGTCTGTGATCATTAATAATTTTAAGTTCATCTGCTGATTGGATTGCATATTCTTCTGAAAATATGGTCTGTTCATCTCTATGACCTTTTGTTGACCAAAGGATCTTAGTTGTGTGACTAAAAAAAACTAGTACTTTTATTTTTATATTGATCACGTTGGTGTTGGATTTAGTTCCATTAGAGAAACTGAGTCTGAAATTCTTATTTTTTTTATGCAATATGGTTGAGGTATATATTCTTAGCAAATGGAAAAAAGATGTATCATGTATGCATCTACAGCCCGAGCCACAATTTTTTTTTTTTTGAAAAATCCCTTCTGATTTTGATTGAATGCATTTATTGCAGAAAAATTAGGATGTCAAATTGATATAAAACCATATGTGTGGATATAAAGAATATAAATATTGAGGGAGAGAGTCTCATATTACGCTTCTTGTATTTGAAAATTTCTGGGATGTGCATCTTTTACTTTTATCCTATCATTAGATGGCGTCAGCGGGATGAGGCTGAAACTATGCCCATAAAAGGTGGTCTCTCCTTCATAGTTTGCTTGGAGGCATAACCTGAGTGAAACATTAAATGGTGCAGGTAACTATTGTGGTAGAATGCCCTACAGTCTTAACCTGACACCTAGAAAAGTAACAGGATGATCATGATCTTTGATCTTATTGTAATATTTCTAACTTTCATAATTAAGCGAATTTAGGATTGTCTCATGAAAAGATGTGTAAATCTTGCATCAAATAACAATATATTTTCTTGATGTGGTGCTCTGATAAATATTCATCTTTGTTACTCTGTACACAACATAACACTAAGATGCATATTTTCTTTAAAATATGTACTTCCATGTGCAAGTAGTAATTATAGCAGTGAATTTACATATTAGGCGTATCACAAATGTTGGTCTCTGCTATCTCAACCAAGGTTAAATTTTTGCATGTTAATAAATTTCAAATTAGTCTTGAGATATGAGAAGATTGTGGGGAAAGCATGGAGAAAAATTGGAAAAGTATTGTTCAGCAAATGAAATGAGCCTAATATGGAGTGAAATAAATTCTAAGAAAATGTTATTTCTGGAACTTTTATTTCCAAAGTTTCCCTTCTTAACTTTTCTCTAGCTCTTGTGTTATTCTCTACAATGTCACAATGTTTCTGTAAGACATTTAACTTGCTGATATTTTTAATATTCCTGGTGAAATGGCAATATGTTCTTTCATATGTCATTTTTGTATTCAGTGTGGAGGATGTGTTCATTTTATACTTAATTCTTCCTTTAAATTGACTATGTCCATTTGGATAGTTTACGAGTTGGCTTGCTCAGTTTCAAACCACTATCTCTTGTTCTTTTTTCTGCCAAAGGTTTCACTGGTAGGTCATATGGGTGCTTCTGAATTCCCAACGTGCTCATATTAACACAATAATTGTGGCATGAACATGGTGAACATTGGGGTTGAATACAGCTATCCCCCTCTTATAGAGCTAACATGTTCAAAATATTTTACGAGTATATGTTTGTCCTAGTGGTCCTGTTCCTGGAACTACAATTACATACCAAACCTATACATACGAGACATATATTTCTTGGATCGTGGCACTGTTATGTAGTGCTGAGACCTTTCTTTGAGATGACTCTTGGCATACCTTTTTGTTTCAGATTTATACTGATTCTGCTGAAGCCAAAATTCCTGCAGTTATAGATTACTTGGGAACTGTTATTGAGGTACTTCTCTTCCTTTTGTACTTCAGTTTTCTAATGTGTGAAAAATGAAATGTCTTATAAGTTGTAACATAGTTGTCAAACCCGTGAGTTGCCTGACTATTGGATCACAGGTCTGGAACTTGATTCAGGTCTGGACATAAATTTTATTATTGTACTACAAATCAATGAAGAAGTTGGACATATCTATAAAAAAAGTAATTGTCAAGTATATATAATCAAATAGCTATATTTCAGGAGGAGCATTCAGCATAAGTTGCAACTATGCAACTAGGACTTAACAATTAAATTAACAGCCAATAAACATCTAACAAGTAGGAAGTTGTCAGGTATAATAAAAATATCAAATAGGTGTGTGATCTTAATGCACATTATAATATTGTATGTACTAGACGGCTGATTCTCTGACTTACAAAAGTATCTTAATTATTGCATGATATGGTATATAAAGCATACTGCAAAAGATGGTAACGTGGAAGAGGCATGGTGTGTTCCTGCTCAGGTCCAATTATGTTCTGAAGTTCTTTTATTACCAAGAAATATAAAGCAGTAAAAACTAAGTACTTAGTTAACCAAAGAACTGAACTAAAACTATCGTGAATCTGTGAAGTAGAATCACAAGTTAAATTTTAACACATTAAATTTACCGATATCAACTGAACATGTTAAGGCTGAAGTAGTAGCAACATAACTTCGTAACTTCAAAAATACATTAACTAAGCATTGAGCAGTCAAACATAAGTTAACCACACTGAGGTGAATGAAAGAGATGTTGAACCCACACTATAGTGCATGCACGGCAAAGAGAGATGCTGCAACATTGCAAATGACTGTCCAAGGGTGTTCATCAAAACAAAACCAATCAGCTAAGAAAAAGCAAGATGGTGGAACAGACGAAGGGTCAGATGAACGAGATCCTATCTGCTGGCTATTATGTTTAAGACAAAATAAAAAACAAGGAACTGCTATGCATTCTAGAGGGAGAGGGACCCCTTTGGGTTTCGTCATTGGCACCCCCTTCTTTTGGGGTTATCGCGATGTTCTGGGGGAGGGGGTGGGAGAGAGAGGCCTAAACCTTTGCCCCTTTATTTTGGCCTTTTATTCAAGCCTCTATGTTGCAAAGGTGATACAAATCAAGGTATTGGAACATATTGTCATAAATCATATCAGACCAGACTCAGATGATCCAGATCTGACTCGGCGGTTTAGCAATCTGCATTATTTAGATCTGATTCCCTTAAAACTTCGGTGTTTATGGGTCAAAACTTGAATTGTGATCCGGGTCCTAGATGATCCAAATCGACCCACCAGATTTGCCGACTGTATAAAATCTTCGATTAATTTTCATCCGTTCTATGTGTTGCTTAAGTGCTGTTGCTAATGGCATGAGGTGAAAATCTGAATAAGCTTGTGTGCACTATTAAGTATTAACAATTACATTGATGAGCATAAACAGGTATAATCATATGAACTTGTGTTAGATTATATCAATTATTAAGTGTGATTATTAACATAACCTATGAAATTATTTTACCACCATGAAATATTTCAAAATGATGGAGCAAGGATAAGAGAGACGATGGGAACTCACATCCTCCACATGAGGCTTGGGGCTGCATTCCATCAACTTTTTATTAGTTTAAAATTTTAAATCTATGCATTCAAGTGCAATAGTTTCATTGGCATACAACATAGTTTAGTCAAATAACATAGACATGTGGATTTGGATATATTCTGATCCGAAATCCATATTAGACATGTTCAAATATTCAAGCTATCAACATAGTTTATTCAAATGACATAGATATGTGGGCAGCCAGAGGCCTGAACTCGACTTCTATACTCAACCTTGCAATGGATTTTCTCTTCCTACTATTCCAAGATATAAAAATTTTCATTTAGAAACACAATACCTTGGGACTGATCTCCTAGCATCCGGATCTCCTGCTCACTCTCCATTAGTGTAAGTAGACTTGGACAGGCTTGATTAAGCTTGTGAAAGAAAAAATTGTTTTTCTACTGTTTTTAGCAATATTCATCGTAATGGTAGCTGTCGCTTGCCTTTGAGTGTGTTGATATTTCTGTGTTCTCTCAAGCCCTTTTTGCTGTTACAGGCTGGATGCAAGTTCTTGATATTTGCCCATCATCGGCCGATGATCAACTCAATCCATGAATTTCTCCTGGTAAGGTCCATCTTTTTTCTTACCCCCTCTTCTTTAGTAATAACTAATGCGTCACTTCCAACTGTTCCAGAAAAAGAAGGTTAGATGCATCCGAATTGATGGGGAAACTCCTCCATCATCAAGACAATCTCTAGCTGTTGATTTTCAGGAAAGAGATGATATCAGGGCAGCTGTGGTATGCTAATTTCTTCCAATGTCATTAGCTGTCTTTTGTTCTTTTTTTGTTGTCATTCTTTTGATTTTCTGAACTATTCACGTTGTTATTCTTTTAGTTGGTATTGGCATTGCTGCACTATGAGAGAGAGCTGTTGTGAGTTGCCTGGTCAGATTTGATCAGATAGTTCACATATTGCCACATGAAAAATGCTGCAATTTAACTCTGTGAAAATGCTCTCGATGTGGCAATATGAGCTCTCTAATTTAATATGATTTGATGGCTGAACATTATTTCTTATTTATCCTGCTGTTTTCTGATTCACATGCTCAGAAAGTCCTACACTGCTGTTTCATTTTGCATTAGATTTTCATTCTTAACCATTTTGCTCTGACTACAACAAATTTTTAGCTGTCAATCAAAGCGGGTGGAGTTGGATTGACATTGACAGCTGCAAGCACAGTTATTTTTGCTGAGCTATCCTGGACTCCAGGTGATATAATTCAGGCGGAAGACCGTGCTCATCGAATTGGTCAAGTAATTATAGTAGCCTTTCTGAAATGCATAGTAGCTTCTCAAAATTTATTTTGTTCAGCGTTCTGGCTTCTTGATGAATTTTATTCTTGTTGGGTGTTCAAATGCTGCTAACCCTGTCCCATGCATGTGAGTTGTTTTTTGACCTGATCTCAGTTATTGATGCTAAATTGCTGATGTAGTTAGTTCATATTACCATTTACCAGTTATCACCTATTATATGTTGTCACAGTTTCAGTGGTCTGCTTCTACAAGTTGTTTTCAGGTTCATGTTTGCCTCTGATTTCAAAACTGAATAGTTCATTTGCCCTCTTATTTGGTTTTAAAGAATTCTAAAGATGTGATTCAATTGCCTTGTTTTTATTCATGACCATTGTAATTGTTTAGCATATATTTCCTTGCAACGTCCTGGTGATCTCTTATTTGTTTTGCTGACTTTGGTGTTGTTGGGAACATTATATATTCTGTCAGGCTCTATGTCACATAGGTACAGGTTCTGGTATGGGTATGGGTACGACAATTTTAGCAAATTTTGGTATGGTGGTAGGGTGAAGAATTATCTATATATATATATATATAATTATATATATAATTCCAAAAGTAAAATAGAACGATAATTAAGCAAACAAACAACATAAATGTACTAGAAAACATATATAACCTTAAACAATATTAGTATATAATTATGAAGCATAACAATTAACAAATCACAACATAACAGCAACACAGAGCAAATCGGCAGGTTTTGAATTTGATGCATAACACAAGCAATAGGGCAACAAGCATAATTTATATAAGCTCTAACGGTTAACAATATGCACAATTTTACAAAGATCAATGATATGTACAGTTCTAGACATGAATAACCTGACCAAGAGGGCAAGTCGATAGGTTGTGAAGAAACGAACATGGTGGAATCACAGATTATGAAGAATGGCAGTAGGGGCAGATGATTATGCAGCAAATTTTGAAGAACCGGTGCAGGTAAGACAGATTTTGGGAAAATGACAGACCTAGGAAATGATGATAAATCTAATGCCAAATGAAATGCAACAAAAAAGGGGGAAACTGCATTATAAAAAATGTTTTTCATTAGATGAAAAAGAAGAGGAAAAAGCATATGTAAAATAGAAAAGGGGGAAAAATTGCAGACACCCTAAAAAAAAAGTTAGTTGAAAGAAGATTACGTCGTCGGCGATGCTGAAAGCTGCCACCGTCCGTCACGGGTCGCCACCACCGGTGGACAAAGATCTCTACCACCAACCATTTGTGGACTTGAGGAAGAACAGTGAAGAATGTGGAAGTCGAAGAGGAAATGGCGGAAGAGGAAAGACGTTGGGTGGGTAAGTTAAAAAAAAAAAAAGATAACACGGTTTGTATAGGTTCCAACCTGGTACCGATCCAAACCATACCACTGCGTACCCGTTTTGGTGTACCGGTATGGGTACACGGGTCTCCCCCACGTACCGCACTGATGTATGTCTTATCTTTTTGGTTTATAGATGCTCTTCAGTACTATATGGGGTGGAAATGGTTGATTCATAATAAATCTTTTGTACCTTGGATGCCTAAGGTTTGATTGTCATTGCAGGTTTCATCTGTTAACGTTTACTATCTATTGGCCAACGACACAGTAGATGATATAATATGGTAAAAGCATTTTTTTTTTCTCTTTGCTGTGGACTTCAATGACAAGTTCTTCTGTTTTGTGCAGGGATGTCATCCAAAGCAAGTTGGAAAATCTTGGACAGGTGCATCTTTTTCCCTGTTGGAGCTATTAATGAAAATAAGAGAAATGAAAATTTCTATTTTTATTTACATTTGTTTTCTGTGAAACCATGGTTACGAATATGCCATGCAAATTTCTGTCTTCTTAGAATCACAACTGTCCTTTGGTCATTTATATTACATGTAAGACTATCTGAGTGCTTTTCCTTGGTATCTCACGTTTCCTTCAAATGCTTCTGTGACCATTCACAAGGACAAACTTGAACTGATGGAACTCGTTTGCTGTGGCTGATATATCTCTGCTTGGGCCTTGGGGGTGTAAACAGCAGTAGCAAAACCACATGATCTAACGCCCTTTAAAAGCTTGCAATCGTTATTGGAAACCTATTGGTTCTTTTAGTAGCCACAGCATTTCCTGTGCATGAAATGTATAATCATGTCGTGTATTTTGTGCTTGTTACATGATGGTAATTACCTATCATTTATCAAAATCTATGTCAGTTATGTCTTAGTTCTTCCACATGTTCTTTTAGGAACTAGTCTTGCAAGAGTCTTTGGTCGTGAGGAAGTCATAGAACAAGTGATATTGCAATGTATGTGCAAAATGGCACAAACAACAATATTGCTAAAATTTGATGAAGTTGAAAATTTCCCTGTTAAATTCCTGGAACCAAGCTACTAGTAAGTATGAACGTTAATTTTCTGCAAGATTGCATGAACTTCATTAGATATTGTTAGAAAAGGAGAAGACAGATCTGAACCTGTCCTGATTCCGAGCAGCAACAACCAACACTGAGAACACGTTCTCCTTGGCGAGCAGCAGTAGCAGCAGTCCAGCATCCAAAACTAGACCCACGATGGGCTGCCTTCTAAAATAGAACATATTGAGGCGTCAAAGGTCAGAATGCCTTTATTAATTAACACGTCTAAATGTAAAAACATTGTAGTGGTTTACGCAGTAGTCTCACTAAAAGGCTTGTATGTCTTCCTATCTCTCCATCAGGCCTGTTCTGATTTTAGCTTCACATTGTCTTCTAGTGGGCCTTTATTGAGAACTGGTCTCTCATTGAACTGATCCAATTTCTGCCACTGGGTCGTATTGTTGACTATTATGCCCATATCTGCTATTGCCACATCAAATTGATGGGATCCCATATTGGCCTCTTTTGTGCTTTTCTGCCACTGGGTCGTATTGTTTCTCTTCGCATTCTGTTTTTCTTCTTTAATAAGGTTGTTTACATCTCTTGCGAAGTATCATGTTGGCCTCTTTTGTGCTTTTAAAAGCCATGTCATGAATTGTCAGGTGCTTGATGGCCGTGATAACTCTTTGGAGATATTGGGTAGTCAGCCCAAATGCAGTCCCATGAAGCAGGCAAATCCAAAAGTCTCGTCTAGCCAGCCAAAGTGCAGCCCCAGCAAGCAGCTGAGCCTAGAGTTGTTCTTGAAGCGTTGTCAGCCTCCTGATCGCAGTCATGGTGGTGATTCTAATTCTCCTACATCGAAGAAGCCTAGGACATGAGTGTGCATCAGTTGGTGCTGTACTTTTTCGAGCATATGCTTGTATTATGTACTGTATGTATATATCTAGGTCAAGTATGTATATTTATATATATCTATTGGTTGCTTTTGTGAGAAAGGCCTCTCAGCAATGATACGCAACGCAACTGGAATTAGCATAAAAGTTTGGGGAAATGGTTTTTCTCTTTACTAGCATGGCTGAAATCCTTGGGTACTGACTATGCATTCTTTTGAAACGTCGTACTCCTGATCTGGCCAGGTCCTTGTCAATAGCCAAGCGAAGCCACCAAAAAATTCTTCCCATGCTGGTCATTGTCTAATATAGGTTGGGATTCTGCGGTTTCTGTTCCTAACATAACCGGAGATCTGGTTGACTTAGGCAGTTGCTTTCCTCCTTGGCTTGCAGCTTTGCACACCCATCCTACCCCATGCATGTTGAGCTTACCCATGGCAGGTTCATTTAGACCCCGAATGCTACCGGTTAATTGCGATATTTTGTCTCTCTCTCTCTATGTCTCGAATGGTTTTTTTTATTTCCAGCTTCCTTTGTTCGAATTTCGAACCCAGAAAACAAAAATCAATGGGATTCATGCCACAAACATTATTCTTTACTATCTTCAAAGCTATTGTCGATGAAGAGCAGCAACACTCCAACACTAAAGCAGTCAACAAAACAATAGCCACTAGAAAAGGACGAAAACCCAAACCAAAATCCATATAAAACGGATAGATTTGCTCCCCCCCCCCCCCCCCCCCCCCCTTTCAAACTTGGTGTGATGATATCACATCATACCTAGTTTGCTAACAAAATTTCTGAACTTTGATGGTGATAAAATTTGTTGTAAATATTTACCTCTTTCGGTAGATGATACAAATAGTGCATGGTGAAGAAAGTTTGGTCGAATTTCTTCAACTGTTGCTAAAATTTTCAAAGCATGCGTTTGAGACTTGGTTTAACCTATAAAGTACTCTCTTTAATTTGCATGGTGGTGCAAGATTTCTATAAATTTGTTCTTCCGGGTCTTCATTCGAGAAGACATTCTCTACATCTATAGCTATTATAGATTCAGTTGTCTTGTCAATGCCATTACTAGAAAAGTTGTGATAGTGTTCGTATGTGTTATAAGAACAAATGTCTCTAAGTAGTAGTCTATTTCAAATTGTTGGTTGTAGTCTTTTGTCACCAATCTTGCTTTACAGCGTTCTATTGATGTTCCAGCGTTCTATTGATGTTCCAGCTTTAGTTTTGACTTTGAATAGTACTTGGAGCCCACCACATTCTTTATTGGGGAAGTCTCGTTAAATCACATGTCTTCATTATTTCTAAAACATTCAATTCTTCTGTCGTAGCGAACTACCATTCTTCCTTGGTTATTGCTTCCTCATGCGACTTAAGATTTTGTAGAATGAGTCAAAACCAGACAAACACAATGTTTAGGGGGAAAAAGAATCACAAGATACAAAGCGAGAATGAGGAATTGAGACTCTTGAACTACGATCTACCTGAGATGACAAAGGAATGAAAAAAAAGGAGGATGTAGTAAGGTTTTTTTTCTCTTTGAATTGAAGCCTCGGGATCCATAGTATGAATTAGATCAGAATTGACTTTTTCATGTCTTCATTTAAATCGTTTAAGCAGTAAACAGCTTAAGAAATGACACATGTATAACTAGTTTATGCCTCCTTTGATATACCTGGCTAACATCATTCTCATTTCCTATATTGTTATTATCGTTTTCATTTTGACTTCCAACCAACCTTTCTTTGCCTGCACTAAGGTATACTAGTGAAAATGACAAATCCATATTTCTACTTTCTCCTTGTTTCTACTTTCTCTCTTCTTAGTTTCTTATACAATAATACAAGTATTGTTCTTGTTCATAAAACACATGTTCAGACCCACATTCTCCTTCCAGTTGGATTATAACATTTATAGTCCTTTTCATCTCCTCAAAAAACAACATTTTGCCACTCTAGGTGATAAAGTGTCTCTCAACTGTTTGGATATGGTATGAGTACCAAGATTATACATTCAAACTCTTTCAACATGTTATAGTTAGGTTTCTACCCATACAATTTCTCGTAGGGAGATATTCCATTTAAAATTGCTGCTGGCATCTGATTTATTTAATGCACTTGCCAATATTATTTTAGAACATTAGTATAAAAAAAAGGGATATGGAAGTTTCCAATATGCGTTCCCTTTTAGCTACTTCATTTTATTCAAGAGTGTAAGAACAAGACTTTTGGTATAACTGCAAATTACTTCCAAATAGCTGTCTATTATGTTCTCTCTTTGAATTTGAATGTAGTCTTGATCTTACTTGAAAATTAGGTTGAATCTTTCCAATATATAAAAAAAAATCATTTTTATTCCTCATAAAGTATATCAAAGTAAATCTGGTACAATCATATATGAAGGTCATAAAATAAGTTGATCTCCCATTTAATAAAATGAAAGATGAACCCCAAACATCTGAATGAACTAAGTCAAATGGATTCTCCAACTCTGTTTATGACAAAATGATAGAGCATGACTCTTAGCCAACCTACAACTTTTACAATTTTTCACATATCATATATTACAATTTTAAACTCATAAAAAAAAATCTATCACACAATCCGGATGTCCAAACCTGCCTCAACATTTGATGCCACAACATTGATTCGTCTTCCATCATCTTTTTCTTGACGGTTGATCCTGCGAAACACAATCTACATGAGAGAAAATGACAGTACGATTATGTTTAGGGACCTGGCCTAAAGAAATTAGGTTCATAGCAAGAAAAGAGACATGATGAAAATCATTAACATGAAGTTTACTCCCTGGACAAGAACTAAGGCTTCTTCCCATGATCTCATCCACAGATGAACTAACAACATGGACTCCTTTCTTCTTCAAAACTGGCAATTGAATTTCATATAGAATAATTAAATCGGATATTACTCATATTTTTTCCTTTATCAAGAAACTTTCCACTATTTCCTTTCCCGTCATAGCCTCTTAGAGACTTATGCTTCTACATTCCACCTAGCTGCCAACGAAACTCAACCAGCAGTACCAAGAAAACCTCTTGAATGAGTAAGCAGCAGCAGATACCTGATCCAAAGCCAACCCCAAGCAAAGGTTCACACCAAAGAACTCGCCGCAGTTTCAGCCAGAAACAAGCAAGAATACCAACAGTCACATCAACGAAAACTGCAGCATATGATGCGTCTAGATCAACTCTCACCTATCAACCTCTGATACATGTTCAAACTTTGAATCCAAAAACAGAAATCAACAAGATTCATGCAGCAAATTGAGCATTCTTTATTACCTTTAAAGCCACTGTCGATGAAGAGCAGCAGCACTCCAATACTCAATCAACAAAACAATAACCAAAATATGTTCACTGCTTTAAGTTAGGCGTGAATTATATGTCCATCATACTCTTTAATTCCTACGTTACATTTGTTTTGCTGTCCGCAATGTGTTGCCTAGACCTTGTGCGGTGTGAATAATCGAGCTTGGTCTTTATAGCATCAAGTTTACTAGTACTAACTGCTTGGTCTCATTTAGGTGGCGTACTGCAACAACAAAGCCCATGCATAGAAATTTAGATACATGTGCTTGACAAATTGCATGGTGCTTCCCACTCCAAAACGAGTGGCTCTAAAGTATGTTAGAGGTCAGAGTATGGCTGCTCGAATATTCCTTGTTCAAGTGTCAAACATTCCATGGAATCCAACCATTCGTGGTTGCTGAATCTCCTTAGCTGCTGAAATGTATCTGCCATGAACTATGACACAGCGATCCCTTGCCATCCGTGTGATTAATGTGCTTCCCGTTCCATTGGTCATCCACGTTGTTGAACACCGTATCTGCCGAGAAGTGTTGTTCTAAGTGCGTTGCCTCTTTCTCCTGGCTGAACGGTTAAAACCAGGACCTTGCCCGTCTGCTTTAAACACAAAAATTGCTGGTATGGTAGCCGTCTTAAGTGCGGCCGGCTGAAGCAGACGGATCCCTACGGCGCTGCGCTGGGGGCAGGTTTACTGAGAGCTTGTAGATTTCAATCTTTGCTTTTGACAAGTTGTCAGTGATGCCACATGTTCATGCTGTCATCGCATTATCAACTACAATAATGATTTAAGTAAAGGCCCAGGCTTTCCTGTTTAGTTTTCCCCACCTTTTAAAGTCTACGGGTTCTTTGCATGTCCAAATTATCATGTCCCCTATACTTCAACTTTTATACATATAAATTGAAACACACTTGAGCCATAAGCCTGCGAATTAATGTTAAAATAACTAATGGGGTATGAATGGATAAATGGACTCTATAGATAAACCGGTGTCAATTAACCAAAAGTGCCAATACAAGAGAAGCTGCAGAAAATGAAAGGAAAATATAATTTATTCCTGCAAAAATAAAGTTTCAAGGAAGCTAGGATTAAAAAAACCTACAAAAATATAAAATTTGATAAAGGAGGTAGAACAAATCAATTGATAAGTTAAAGTGAACGTTATTCGGAATTTATTTTACGAGTATTTGGTTATTGGAAACCGAACCGTTTATGTATCTCCTAATACTAGAGTCGACAGTTCTACTACATCTGAATTTCCCATTCAATCACTTATTTGTATATGCGTCTCCCTTTTAGGAACATTCATCACATAAGCTACTTATTAAAGAAAATCTGCATGTATCTAAGCTCTTTCTTCTTAGAAGCTATAACATGCATTTTCATGAATGTTGATCTTTCAACAGACTGTAATTTGGTCTTTTCCCTAAACAAATCTTGGGTTTGGATACCAGATTTAGATCCATTGGAAAGCATGCTGGCCCGGGTCAAGTCTTATTTATCCGATCCGGTAACTTCCAAATAACCAGCCTTTGGATGCCACGTGGGCCTACTGGGCTCTACCAATGGCTCCCCATGATCCACACAATTTTGTTCTCTCAGATCACCCACCGATTTTTGTACAAAGAACGGTAAGGTCTGTCAGTAAAAAGGGAGAGCCGGAGACTCAAGACGATGGCATCCCGCTGCTCCCTATCCCTCCCGCTCCCGCCTTCAAAAAATGTGGCCAGCGAGGCCACCGATCTCCTCCTCCGCCGCCCTTCCATCGCAGCCTCCCGACCTCTCTTTCCCTCTCTTCACCCCCCTCAGGCCCTCCTCGTCTCATCTCTTCTACTCCCCACTCTCTCTCAGGTCCAGGCGTCTCCACCTCTTCCGTCCGCATTCCTCCCTCCAGAAAAGCAAGAAGCAAACCCTTCACAGGGTCTCCAGCGTCCCTCCCAATCCCAGGATCGGGAAGGCGCCGGGCGCCGGTGAGGAGGAGAACGACGGACCTAAGGACACCGGGGATGGTGGGTTGGAGGGAGATGTGGCCGTCAAGGGGACTGTTTTGGCAGGGCTATTGCTCGTTGGTGTCGTCGGAGGGTTCGGCACCATCGGCTACATCTATCGGGACCAGATAAATTCGTTCTTGATGCAGTTCTCTGGGTTCATTGAAGGTCGGCAGTGTTTTTTTCTCGCGATTGTCGTTTGATTTTTGCAGATTTCACATGATTTGTCGTTTCAAATTTCGACAGTCTTTTTTATTCTGCCTCTGCAATTTGTTGGTTTAGATTTGTGGGTGTAGTTTTTGGATAGAAGGTAAGGAAATTGTGATTCGGCCATTGGTTTTTACTGGTTCTCTTTGTCTGCTTTGATTCAAGCAGAAGCAGGGATCTAGGCCAACTTGGTATAATACAGTGTTGCCATGTTAACTGTTGTGTTCGTTGGACCCAAGTCAGCAAACGCTGAATGGACATATGACCGAGCCTTGGAGTTCATTTTTTGTAGTTGTAAATGTTTTTCATAACAGTGCTCTATTCCAAAATATCCAGATTGAATTCTCTTTTGGCATTTCTAGTTGCCGCATTATTGTCCTGCATTGACTCGCATGGTGTTGAGTAAGCAATATAGTTGGCTAATTTTGGTGTGATGGTGCCGTTTTTACCTTTTTATTCATCAGAAGCGCAAAAAAGGATTGATAAATATTAGGCATGAATGGTTATCTGCGACCCGTAATCCCGTACGTTCTTGACTGATTAGACATATTCGTGAAAATTGTCATGAAATTATTTCGTTAACTTCCATTTTCCTTTTTTTACAATCTCTAACAAGTACTGGGACTTTCTGGGCATCTAGTCTTTGCATTACCGATGCCAGAAATCATCTCCCTGCCAAATCTTTTAATCGCCCTATTGTTTGCATATTGATGAGAAGTTTGATTATTTGCTTTTAGTGTCCTAGTATTGATCGTGCTCCCATATACAGGTTATGGACCGGCAGGATACGCCTTATTTGTTGCTGTATATGCTGGATTGGAGGTATGCTACCACTTGTTTTTAACTTTACCAATATTTCGTCCGCCCCATACCAGGGCTAATGTGTTTTGCAGTACTAAATTGACCATAATAACACATTGTGTTTTGGATGGCTTTTGGCTTTATAAACTGGTATTTTGATGCATCTTTCCTTTTTCCGTTTGCAGTAATTAAAACTTTGATTGTTTAAGGAGTCCAAACATAAGTGTCAATTTTGGGTTTTCTCATCTTCCGGTCTGTTTGATTTTTGAATTGCCTATATTCTACTAGATCCTTGCAATTCCAGCTATTCCATTGACGATGTCTGCGGGACTTCTCTTTGGTGGTGTTACGGGGACCATCATAGTCTCCATCAGTGGAACGGTATTAGTTCACGAAATTGTATTCTCCTTCTTGCTTAAACAATTTTCATTTTTGTGGTTTATTATATAATTTGTGGACTTTGGCAGGTGGCAGCAGCCGTTGCATTTCTAATAGCCAGATATTTTGCTCGTGAACGTATCTTAAAAGTGGTGGAAGGCAACAAGAAATTTTTAGCAATAGATAAAGCAATTGGAGAGAATGGTTTCAGAGTGGTCACTCTGTTGCGTCTGAGTCCGTTGCTACCATTTTCTCTTGGGAATTATCTATATGGTCTTACTTCAGTGAAGTTTGTCCCATATGTGCTGGGAAGGTGTTATTCTTAACCCTTGATGATTCTGCCAGTTCTTTATTAACTTCAAATGTTTTATAGATTGGCTTATGGTACTTGGCCATGACTAGTTCGGTGTGGACATGCATTGGAAGCTGTAAAACATAATAGAGTTGACAGTTTTTATCTAAGCTTTTTTATCCAGGCTTTTATTTTCTTTCAGATTCTGAACCAGTTGAGCTGGAATTTGTTATTGTTGTTAACCAGGCTATTATGTTTCTGATATATCTCCCACTTTTGGACCTCAGACAGTAAGAAAGAAATTTCTGCCATATGAATTTCTGTCTTACGCTCTTATCCAACCCTCGTTTTTTTAAGCTGTCCCACAGTGAGTGGGAGAAAACCCTGAGTTTATCTTCAAGCCTGTATTTTTCTATTTTTTTGTCTGCAAAAGGCTTTTTGGAACTGCTTCTTTTACATTGGCAGAGGAACTTGGTCTAACACATTTTTTTTATGACTTAAAAAATGTTATCTATACTGCAGTTGGCTAGGGATGCTGCCTGGGACATGGGCTTATGTCAGTGCTGGGGCATTTGGCCGAGCAATCATTGTAAGCAGCCTTTGATTTATCTGTTTGTTTGTTGGTAATCAAACTGTTTACCTCACATGTTATGAAGTCTCCAGAGTGAGTATATGTTGCAACAATAATTTTCATCTCCTTGAAACCTACAGTAACCTGGTCTGAGTGGGTGTCCTTGTTGTTTGTGTCCCCTATACATTAAGACCTCTTCATACTTATTGGGTTCTTGTTCCTGTCTCATTGACAAAAGAGAAGAATTTTCATAGTACCTCGACTCTTGTCTTGGTATAGAGTATCTCTTCCATTTTCCTCCTTTCAGATTTTAGAGCTAGAATATGGAAATTAAATTAGAACACCTCCTGAAATCTGCATAGTTTAACATAATTCTGCTGTTCACTTGTAAATACTTTTGGTATGTTTTGCTTCCAGTGACATGCCTTTCCTAATCTTTGGTAGGTGGCCTTGTTGTGTCACTATCGACCAATTCTAAATTTCTAATGTGTTATCTACTGCAGTGTGGATCATCCTGCAGTCTATATGGTACAGACTGTCGAATTTTTTATCTGACAGTGCTTCTTTGGTGTTTTTTATTAATTACTTGAGTTGCCTATATTTTGTAAATGGAGGACTTGGCGGTGGTTGCCTGCTAAACAAATGAGTTATATCATGTCCATGTGGACGAATTCCAATTGGAACCCAAGAAAATGAGATAATAGGAAAAGTAAAATGGTCCATGTCAACCTGTCATTGGTAGGAACCAATCAATATGTATACATCTGTATGTGATTCATTATTATCTTTATCGAGAACCAAGTATTCTAGTGGTGGATCCGTAACAATAGTTTATTTTCTTTGTGGAGTTTACATCTACAATCATTACAAGTTTTCTGTTTTATATTCATTTGAAAAATATAATTTTCACTTGTTCCATTTCTAGTAATTTATTTTCTTAAATCTTGCTGTCCATTTTTTTGGTTGCTTCATGTATCTGGATATTTGAAAATTATCTGTTGAGTAATTAGAACTCCTTTGTTATGGTCTTTCAGCAAGAAGAATCAGATCTTGGTTTACCAGGAGGAAATGGGCAATTGTTGACCCTCGGTCTTGGCCTTCTTGCAACAGCTCTGGCTGCAACATACGTCACACGTCTTGCCAAGGTAGAGCTGTTCCAAAATATGCTCGTGTTTGTTACCCAAAATGAATAATGCTGGTCTTTTGAGTATATTTGCAGCTTTTAGCTTAGAATTTTGTTTCAAATGATACAAATGTAGAACAGGGTATGTATTGTTTTCAAAAAATTCTCTTCCATTGATCAACTTGTCTGATGCTTGACATTATGTCAAAAACAGGTGAAAATTATTAGTAAATCATAAAGATCCGGATATAGAATTAGCTCTGCTGCCATCTATTCAGAATGAACAGTCCTGATTGACCTATTAGGTGCTTTAGCGTAAGTAGGAATTGACCTTTCGATCATGTTTCTTTATGGAGAAAAAACACCTGAATTGCAAAAGCAAAAGCTTAAGTGCAGTGACTGTTTGTCAGTTGCTCCGAAGAAATCAGGATGGTTTTATTTTTACGTATCTGTGATGTTGACATGATGGGATGGTATTGATTATTAGGATGTGCATAACTGTTTTATTTGAGGCAACGGTGCAGATTGTGATTTTAAGCTTTTAAGTACTTCATGTTGGTATTGCAGGAAGCTATTAAGGATATTGAGTAGCTGACTGGCATGAACTACATTTTTTTGCTGCCACATATGGACTAAAGACAGTGTACATAATTCCATTAAATTCTTCCTTTCACAGTTACGGTAAAAACCAGTGGTCTTCCATGTTTTATGAAGGTCAGTGCAATTGATTAGTGCTGCTGGTTAATCTTGTAATCGTCATGACTTACACGGCCTGTAATTTAAAGTCACTTTGCATGATTGGAGAGATCTGTTGATAAGCTAAAAATTTTGTGACATGGGTATAGGTATGGGTGATGGTATGGGCAAGTACCTTGGGTACGGGGATACTGCCGTACGTACACACGCCAAAGATTCTATACAAATTATCCACGTGTCCACGGTCCGCACTTGTATATATAATGAAGAACTGACTTTTATAGTCCTATTCAAACACGTTAGTCCTATTCAAACACGTGAGAAAGATATGAGGATCTGCAGAGAAAAGGGAAAGAGACGTAGATACAAAGAAAAAGGGAGCCACAAAAAATAAAGAAAAAACAGCAAATAGGTTCTTGCAGCATAGGCAATCAAAGAAAGGAAAAAAAAAACTGAAAAACGTGACAGGACAAGAGTGCGTTCACCGGAAAAAGTTGTTGCCTCGCTGGAGAATGCCGCCACTAACTAGGGAAGTTTGTCGGATGTCTAAAATAAAAGTTTAGGGTTAGGCATTGGCATGCAAAACATATCAGGTTCCTTGAAAGCATTTGAACTGGGCTTGAAATATTATGTCTTGCTGCATTTCTCAAGAGTTATGTGACTGTTGCGTGATAGTGCTGAGAGAATGAATTTGTCTCCAAGCCTTTCGAGGACATCATCTGAAAGCTCATGCAATAAAAAGATAAAGTTGAGACTTGATCTGGGGTCTTCAACTCAAAGCCTTTCACATTTCCCTCTTACCAAATGTATAATCATGCCTTACTCTAAGGTTGTTTATATTTTGAATGTTGGTTGAAAGATCGTCGTCTAAAATGCTCATTTTCAATTAAATGTTACCAAAAGAAACATGGCACTATCTTAAATGGATTGAGAAAAACTTGGATTTGATTCAAAGTTCTGCTCTTCTGGATCTGACTCAAGTCATTGTTACAATCTGTCTTTGCACATAAAAGAAAAAAAAGGTTACATATTCATATTTGAGTAAATCATTCATCTTATCTAAACCTCGGTCTGATGCAAGTCTCTATTTGGATAAAATTGGATGTAAATTGTCCACATATCACGTCAATTAGAACGTGAGGTTGAAATAACAATTGTTCCTTTCTTTATTCCTGTGAGGAGTCTGCTTCCTGAATGCAGCAAGCAAAAGCAACAAAGTCTGGAAGAGCGAACTGCCCAATTGGTTTCTTCCAGCTTCCTTCTTCGACCAAGGTAACAGTACACCGACGAAATTTCCAAGCGTATGATTAGAAGGCTCGGCAAGATTCCAGAACTATGTAATGTAGCGCTGCAAACGTTGTACTAGCTCCGCCTGTAACTCTGCAAGATATTGTTTAGGCTTAGGCTTATGGGTGAGCAGGGTTTTCCACCATCCAGTAGAATACAGAAGCTCCCACTTAACCCCTTATTCCATATTTCATAGAGTATATGGCCTTACTTTTGGTGTTTCAGTCTACCACATTTGAGAAATTTGAAACAAAAACTAGTCGCCTACAAGTTCCTAGTCAATCTTATTATGCCAACCCCCTGCAGATAATATATTGTTTAGGCTTCAATTCTTGGCTTTGCAAGTCATATTGGATAATTGAAATTCGTCGTGAGGCCATACTGCTTTCCTCATAGGTTTCAAGGCAAATTCCAGTTTTCTGAGGTAATGGGAGCTCGAGCATCCGTTCCAATTGGAAAAATTTACAAAAAAAAAACTGCTCAAACGGTTAAGAAATTGGCGTTGTAATACTTATAAAAGAAGCATTTAAAAGAAGAAAAGTAAGCTTAAGCATGTTTCGTATTATTACAGTTTCTATATTAAGGAAATGTTTTCCAGTTTATTTGGTTTTATTTTTTACCATCCCACCAGCCATTAAGTGCCTTTTTCTGATAAAACACAAGGCCAGAGAAGTTAAATTATGTACAGTGGTTATTGTTATTTACTCCCGTCATTCTCGAGCGCTCAGTCCACCGTCCCCCCATTGTAGGCAGGCTCCTCCTCTTTTGGAAGGAGAAGGGAGAGTGGAAGCGAATATTCTGAACTTAGAAGCTACGTTTGGTTGCTTCCGAAGGCTTCGCGGGGTCTAGAAGAAGGGGGCTCTTCCTTTGACGTTCTTACAGGCGCATCGTCGAGAGAGAGCAGGAGAGTGGTCCCATGGCTCTGAGGCGTTTCTTCGGGTTCTCAGACGGTGACCTGATGAGGTCCGATTCCAAGCCTTGCTCCAGACTAATGCGCCATACCGCTGGAATCTTCACCGTCGGCGGCGCGCTCTTGTTCTGGACCTTCTGCAAGACCCACTACGGTCAGTTCTCTCTCTCTCTCTCTCTCCCCCCCCCCCCCCCCCCCCCCCCCCCCCCCCCCCCCCCCCCCCCCTCACTTGCTCTGGTGTGCTCGTAATTTTCCATTTTTCCTTGTTGGTCCACAGAAACAGAGTTACAGGTTATAAAAACGATGGCTACCGATGCGTTTTGCCTTTCATATAAAAGGTTACATATACAGGCTCTGAAAAAATTAACGAGTCCTTTTAGGCGTTTTCCTTGAGTTCGTCATGCAGCTGTACACTCAAGTGAGGAATGTTTGGTATCGTAGTTGCACGTCGTCACCTAATGCGCCATACCGCTGGAATCTTCACCGCCTATCTGATTTATTGATTTTCTCTATAAGGAACAATTGTGCTGAGATTCTAGTAAGGCAACCTGTTAGAGCTTCGTTCATGGTGGAAGACTAACTGGTAGACTACTGCTATGGGCATACGGTCGCTCTAGCTGCTAGTCTTGATAATTTTTGCGTAAAAATAGATTCTTATAGAATGTTCGTGATTAAATAAATAAATAAGCGTAGTTTGTGGATAAAGGCTTTCCTGGCATGGTCATCTGTACCGTAGATCCTGCTTATTCGAGTAAGTGATTATGATTCGTGAAAATTGTGAGGGCGAAAAAAGTCTCCACTGTGGTGCATTCTTATACGCTACTTGTTCATAGGTTTCTAATATCTATTTTATGTTTATTGTTGGACCGTTTGGGTTCAAATAAATGTAACCCAGTTATCAGGTCAATTTCGGAATGACTGGATCAACAAGTGGGCGATTGTTTTATTGCTTCTGATAAATGATGAAGAATCATGTTAAGGAAACCAGTTGTTTTATGGACAAGAAAATAGGAGAGTGGAAGAGGAAAATGTAAAGAAACAAGAAAGGCTGTTAAACATGTAAGAAAGTAGATTGTCATTCCGATGGATGACCGTATTTAATTTTCTGAAAGTAATTAATTGTTTAGACATGTCTGAGCGTTTAAACTGCAGAAGACACTTTGGCTGATTGTTGAGTATGAGAATTGTTTATTTTTCTGCTTTAAGCAGAACAATCTCTTTTTTCCTTCTTCTCTCACCTTCGTATTCCTGTCCATACACTTTTTCATGCCAAATATTGGGGAACTGCTACTGTCTATATTGTGTTAACTGGTATGATTGAAACATCTTTGTCTATCTTAGAGTTGGGGCTGTTAATAATCTTCATTATTAAAAATATTAGTTACATTCTTGTTTCACTAACCTATCATATTCTTTTGGGGTTTGAATAATCTGTTTCACATTGCCAAATGTATGATTCTATTTTTTAACAACCCAGAGTCCATTAGACTTGCTCCAGTTGTATGTCGCTGATGTGACCCGACTTATCCTTTGGTTGGCCTAGTCAAAAGATTTCTCAGTCTGATGTGGGGAGTAATTTCTGTTCCATTATTGGGAGTAAAAACCAGCATGTGCATGGTTCTCTTGGTGGGTCTTTGAGAACAGCGATATCTGGGTGGCCCTATGTTGGGGACTATTTCAAAGTTTATTTCTACCGAGAAAACATCATCCTATTCATGATTGCAAGTCAGACCACGAAAAGTGTTTGCTACTGAATCAGTTTGCATGTAGTCTCTATTCTTTGTTTTTCCAAATAGAAAAAGAATGACTTATGTTTCTGATTTCCACTATCTGTATTCTCGTTCTAGGTCCAAGATTAACTGTGCCACGGCAACTTCGGTGGGCAGGTTGTGGAGCAGTATGTGTCAGCTCAACAACAGCTTTGCTTGTGCGTCTCTTTAGTCCTGAATGTGAACCTCAGAATATTGCTGCATATGACAAGCCTAAGAATAAGTAATATGATATGGGTTAGACTGGAAGAGATAGGCATTTGTCGAAATGGTTATTCTTGTTTTTAGCATTTTAGCAGATGTGGCTTTGTAAGATGAGGGCAGGTTTTGCCTTACTGGTGGAATAGCAGCTCTTGAACAATGGTGAGTGTGCTTGTAACATGTGTAAGCTTTTCAACTTCAGAAGAAAATCTGTCGACATACTTTTGTTGCCAAATTGACTGACATGATACCTTTGATGGGTGATGAACCAGCATTGGGGAGGTTTTCATGACTTATGGTAGCTTTGCATTTGAGCGACTCTGTTATCTCTAGTTGTATAAGTGTCAGTATTGATTGTGTGTAGTATCAATTTAGCAAGGATATCCTATTTCTCTGTATTTTCCAATTTAAAGTTCTTGAGTTGGAATTTATGGTATTGGACCTATTGGTGTCTCTGTGCTCAGTGCTCAATGCTTCTCGAATGCACATTTTGACTTCTGTTCTCTGGTCCCTTGGACAAATATTTGAACCGTATAATAGTTTTATTTCAAATCTTGTACATAGAACTTGAAAAAATATGTAAGAAAGAGCGACAAACAGCTACCTTGAGAGATTCACCTTCTCCGTGGCGCTTCTCATTGTATGATCATGAGGACCGTTTTACATTACGTTGAAATAAATCTGCATGTTGATAATGGAGACATGCTTGGAGCAATGGATGGTTGCTTCATCCAACTTGCAAAGACTTTTGGGTCCACGTGCCCTCAACATGGGAACTTTCCAACATGTAAGCATATATACATGGAAGTAATGCCACTAATGAAAGGTACCACTGTAGCCACGCTGAACTTCTCTGATACTGTTGTACAGTCAGAATGCTTTCCTATAGAGTTTGGATGTATCTCCCTTGTTGCAAGGGTAATGCTGTTTCTTTCGAAGGTCGGACAGCTGAATCAGCATGTTCCTTGAAAGGAAAGGCCAGGATGAGCCCTGACTCATGGTTTTCTTGAGCAACATAACAAGGAAAGATCATACTGTAGAATGGCAGAGTTAGGATTGGACCCAGGCTGCAACAATCTGCAGATCACCTTACCGCCTGTGGTGGTGGATGTATAAATCGTTAACTCTCAGTCTTAGAGAAAGAATCAGAAGGGTGTGCCATACCATTCATCAAATTCACTCCATGTTGAAAATGTGGGTCGTGGCAGACATCTATGGCTGCTCGTGAGGTGAGAAAATTCTGTGTGTTTTGAACTTTAAATGGCTCCTTTGCAGAAAACAATCAAGAAAATTTGTATATTTTTCACAGCTTCGTGCTATGTTTTGCATGTTATTCCTTGAATGTTTGTGCTCTTGATGGCGTCCGGTCACTGTGAGTCTGTGGAGTTCTAGCTTAAAACCTAGTGCATTTTCCTTCCTGCACATGAGATTTGAGCCGCCATTCTCCTTCCAGAGTTATGTTTGGCACGGTAAAAAATGTCACAAGGACATGGAGCCACGATCCATAGGGGTCTGGGTTTCTAAATTTCTGAAAGTCAATGATGCTAAAGGGTCGGACATGAAACCTGCTTCCAGTGAACGGCCTTAAATTGAAGAAAATTGGCGTACCTTTTACCATAACACAAGGTCAAGCCAGTAGGAAAATATTGCCGGCAGGCATGGGAGGATGACAATGCAGTCCTACACTGCAAATGCTAAAACGGACTTCTGGTAAATGTGGCGTTTCATGGCCTGTTGTTGGAACGTCCAAACTCGTAGCAGCTGATTGTGTTCCAGAAACAAAAGGCACGCACGGCACAATACACACGCACACACACACTCTCTCTCTCTCTCTCATATACTTCACATGGAATGCAAACAAATCATTCTTTTATATATATTAAAGAATGAAACTGTAACAACATGCAATTTTTCACCAGAATGAGATTAGGTAATCCACACAAACCCAAAGATAGTGCTGATCAGACGGTTGGCGTGCGAGACTTGGGGCGACAAATCTTTTGGAACATAGCAAGTAGAATCTGAGGGGATTTTCTGACTCAGAGGCTGACATAGTTCGGGAGAAACAAATTCAGAGTACCCGAGGATGTAAGAACAATTCCAGGGGGAATGTGACACAACATTGAGGGTGATGTTGGACAAACAGATATCAAGGAAAACGCTTCCTTCAATGCCCTCCATAAATCCTGCATAAATGATGTCATTTCCACTTATATCATTGAATGTGATCTTCTTTATAGTTGGAAGAGCATTTGGGTCATAATTCTCATCCGGATGCTCACCATAATGACTGGTGAAACTCAAAGCTGTCTTTACATTCGACATAACCACTTTAGAGATGTATACGTTCTCTATGAAACCACCTCTGCCTGGGGAAGTCTTTATTCTTATCCCTCTGACAGAGTTGAAAATGTATGCATCCTCAACATAAACTTCGGATATGCCACCTGACATCTCACTTCCTAGTGATATGCCAGAGCTTCTTCCAGACTCTCCACTGATTCTTCTTATCACTATGTTGGAACTAGGGCGGGCATAGGCAATTCCATATTCGTCCCAGCCACTTTTGATGGATATCAAATCGTCCCCAGTACTAATGTAACAATCCTCGATGCAGACATCTCTAGATGAATCTGAAGAGAAGATGTATTAGCAACCATTTGTAATGGACATCCACAAACATGCATGCGCATGTGTGAGACCTTTGCAGTCCACTTATCAACCATAGGCTGTAAAAATTCATAAGTTGTTAGAATCACTTCGTAGGAAAAGCAGATGCTCGCATGCTTAAAATTTTACACACAATCTCAATGCCTCAAGTTTGGTTAAAAATAGCAATAAACAGACGTAAACTGCCATGATTTCCAAATGGTAGACAATAAACTCAGAACCGTTTGAATGCACTCAGTTCATTTTTTGTCTATAATGCAGAAGGGAAGCAAAGGTTTTATGTGCATTCATTTTGTCAATGGTTCATGGCACACAAACAGTGCATACTGCATAGTGATTGGACAAGAGAATTTCAGTCTAAGGAATCTGCAAACTGAATGTATTTCTGCGTTACAAGAAAATAGGTTCATTTATATTTATTTATAAGAAGAATATTGTTTCAACTGAGTGCATCTCTTCACATGATTTGCCTTCCTAGCCTCGTAATTTAGCAAGAAAGTTACACATTTTCCAACTTCAGCTAGTTCTTAGCAACTTTTAGTATGAAGGTTGACCACAGAGAAACAACCCATTAGAGAACAAATGCAGAAAAATAATCTTCTTCCAAGGTATTCAGGTATGTGGAAAGCATTTTCAGCATGTTAACTAAAAGTGAAAGCTACCCCCTAACAAGGAAACTTAATCAAGATCTGACACTTTTCCTGGGTTCAACATGTCTTAATCTACTGGAAAATAACCACAAAGCAGAACTTTGAGAAGAGATGCAGTGAGATGCACTTATTACAATATAGATGACAGCCAACGTCTGTCATTTGAGAAGACTTGCACGTCTTCTAAAACAAAAGGGCAGTTTTTGAAAAGAAGCATGAATTATGTGGACCTTACCAATGGAGAACCAACACATGCTGCTAACAATGGGCCTTCGTGCCTTGTGGCACAAAGGGCACAATATTAGGTACTAATTCAGCCTTTGTGCAAATATGGACATTGCTCTCAGGTTTTTATCAGCGAGGTTTCTATCAAATATTATTTAGAATGTTATTTTTATCGAGAAAATCTTGGGAATTCAAAAAATTTTAAAATATATATAATACAAAAAATTATGAAATTTGATTTTTCTTTTTTTTTTTACAATGAAATTGAAAAAAATTCAAGACAGTTATGAAAGTCTTAAAGGAAACCTAAAAACGTTAAACTTATTGCAAAACATTTTCTCTCAAAAAAAAAAAAAGAAAAGATGCAATATTTTTCATTTTGGCAAGGGCAATTTTCACAATTTTCTTGTTTTCATTTATTTTCTCTTTTTTGCATTTTCTTTAAACACCAATATTTGTGACAATATATAGGGTCCATGAATTTCACCATCCAATTTCATTGGCTGACTGGCCAATTTTTTTAAATCAAACCCTATAGAATCCAATGTCCAAATTTGTCTGCATTAAAAGAAAATCATTGAAAACAGATGTGGATCAAATTTTATAAGGGATGAAGATGAATCGTCCATACCCTTCAAAAATAAAGGGGTTAGAGAATCACATCTATACATCCAATCTCGACAATTCTTCTTTTTTCACATGTGAATTTGGACATTCAACCTTGTTTTCAAGGAGTATACAGTTCAGCATTAACCACCATTTTGCTCGGTACATTAGCAGGTCAACAGTAGCATATTGGTAACTGAATCCAATATGGATATGGTAATCTGATCTATGTTTGCAGACAAGCAACACATTAATAAAATATTTGACAGTATCTGTTGCTTTGTCTTGTATTTCTCAAGCATCTTAGTGTACTGCCTAGCGTAGACCACAAAGGCACAAACCTCACTTGGCTGGCCAAAGTTAGACTGCATGCATGATATAAACACAGAGCCTAAGCAAGAATTTTAACCAACTTCTGGCATAAGTGAAGAGACAATGGTTATTCGTGCTTGTCAGTAAAAATATTTCACAGCGCGTATATTCAATCACACAACCATACTTTAAATTTAACTATTTTTATACTTGAATTATAAGAGACACATGAACATTTTGTACGTGCATAACTCATGGTAAAAAATTATTTGATTCGTACAAGCATCTGATTTTGAAAGCATGAAACGTCCCCAAAATAGATGAAGCCAAAAGCTTCAGCAAGTGAAAGTTGATCAAACATTATAAGTTTAATACATTATCAATTGCTACTTATAATGATCGGATCTGATAAAATTTAGCAGCCAAGATCATTTAAGACATCACTAAGAAAGTGAAAACTAAGAAAACTGATGTTTTAGATGCAAGGGAACAAGGTGCAACTTCTTAACCAAGAGGGACACTTGGAAACCATCATCATGGTAGCTATTACATAGCAGTACCACAAGATGAAATTGTTTCAGCTGTAAACCATCCATAAAAGTGTGAAAATAAAAGGCAATGGCATTGTGCACAACCATCAGAAAATAGAAACTGAACAGAAAGACATTGAAATATAAGTTTACTATTAATTACCTGGGTCGATTCCATCAGTGTTTGGTGAGTGATGAGGAGCAGTAATAGTGACGTGCTTAATATGGACTTGGCTGTTCAACCAGCAAAAATAATCTCAAGTATCACCTACATAAACTCCAATTTTGCACTGAACTATAAAATTTTTTCAGAAAACTTGTATACAATTTGTAAAAGAAACATTTCTTCTTAACAAACCTGCAGTATACAGGATGGATGGTCCAAAATGGTGAATTCAGAAGAGTTAGGTTCGAGATGACCACCCCATCTGAGTGCACCAATTCAATTAGATGGGGACGAGTGTAATCAAGAGTGTTGTTCTGAAACCAGCTCCACCAAACACTGCCTTGTCCATTGATCGTTCCATTATCACCTTGGACATGGGAGCATCAAAGGACAGAGTTAGAGCAGGAAAAATCAGATTTCCACCTAGTTTACTTTTCACCCCGCAATAATCTCATAATCGTTACTTTCCTCAACATCAAAAAACAAAATCAGTTAAGTAGAAGTTTTGTGGAATTAAACCCACCTGTTATAACGACATCTGTAAGGTTAAATCCATATATCAAACTTCTATGCCTTCCACCAGGAAGCTCTCTACCTCGACCATATGAAGGCAATGGATCAATGACTGGCCAATCACTTGAATCCTACAAAATTACATAAAATACCTGAAACATTCTGGGGCAGCACAAAACTCCTAACATGTGCATAATATGATTAAGAAATCTATGACTTGCTTGATGATGATCATACATCTCAATACAATCACTGCAGTGAGATACCAAGTTATACATGTCAAAGTTGATAGGGTATAGGCCAAGTTCTCACCTCTGACCCAAGAATTACAGCTTCCTTGTCCAGTACCACTGTGAGATGGCTGATGAGATGGAAGCTTCCAGTCAACCACTTCCCTGGTGGAATGAAAAGCTGAGCACCCCCCTTATCAGAAAATGAATTAAGATAAAACATGGCATTTTCAAATGCCTTTGTATTAAGAGTGAGCCCATCTCCCACAGCACCAAATTCAGTTATGGTGACTCTGTGTGGCCTAAAGTTGGTGACAGGTGTTGGTCGACAATCAAAGCTTCTACCTGCGACTCCCCATCCAATCACATTGATAGATGCAAGTAAAAGTAGTAACAGCTGCAGGGGAAGAAAGAAACTCAATTAGACATACGACTAATGTCAGTGATGATTAAACAAGAAATTCAAATGCATATACAGTGGCACTATAACTATATTTGTAGGGGAGAACATCTTACCGAGCCATTAAATGGCCTCGTTCATATTATTGGTCCAATAGTACAAACGAAGTAAAGGGCACTGAAACTTTTGAATGCATACAAGAAAGGATATCAACAAGTAGGACCAAATTGTCCAACGATCAGGGAAAATTTGTGACACACGATCAAGGAGAAGGATTCTCAAATAGACATAGCTCCGAAAGTCTAAATGCTCCATAAATCGTATGCTCAAGCACGCAAGAGCAATAAAACCATCAACTTTTAGCGATTCAGTTCTTCCAAAGGAAGCAGTTACAACTCCTCTAAAATGAAATTTTTATTTAAAAAAGAGTTTCAAAATTACAAGCTCGAAAGTGCCACTGAAAAGAAACAACCGTTCCTCCGTAACATAAGGAGAACCACAGTTCAGTTCTGCAAGGTCAATCAAAACTAACAATTCCCGCCATTCACAGGGAAGAACCGGAGGGTCGATAGCAAGCAGCCACAGACAATAAAAATGGCATCCGTCCGTGCAACAATCCATGAATGATGGACAAAAACTCCCGAAATTTCGTTCTTTTCTATGCCAATCATAAATCGAGAACAAACTACAACAAGAACCTGCTTTTCAGTTTTCAGCCTTCCTCCAATAGGAACAAAATCATACACCGACCTTATGAAACAACTAAAGAGTTGCAAAGAAAAGATGAAGACCAACGAGAAGGCTGATCAGATACTCACAGAAGTTGATCCCGTCATATGCCTCCGGCTAGTTCCTCCGCTGCTTTTGTGCACACGGGTTTCAGATTCTGCTGATCCTTTTGATCCCCAAAAAGAATGATTGATGTGCATGCAAATTGAAGCTGAAGGACCACCTTCCAGAAACCTTGCTAGGAAGCATCAGAATGGAGTCTAGTAGATGGGTTTTTTGAGAGCCACCCAAGAGACAATCATGATGCATGAAAGAGACTGTTGTACCCGCCAAACAACAACGGACAGACTGTGGACCAATATATGTCCGTTAGGAGTCCCAAAGTGGAGTCCAGTGTGCAAAAAGCATTACACCTAAGTGGTGAAAGGGAAAGAAAAACAACAGTACAAAGATGGTTTCCTCAGAAATGCACACTGTTGCTGTAGAGAAACTCACTAGTGAGTTTGAAGGGGATGCTGGAAGCCATTAGAGAGCTTGGCGTTGCAGAAGAAGGCGAATGGTTGGAGAGAGAGAGAGAGAGAGATAAGCATGCAGATGATCACATGACGCAACTACTGATCGATGTCTATCGCAAAAAAAACTGATTTTTAAATGCCATTTATGCGCACCATTCTTGGAATCATTAAATTTGGAAAAATGATTTCTTGGCCTTGTTTCTGAGAAAAACTGCACTCATACCACCCTGTGCAGTGTGCGTTTTCTGAGTAGCGTGTTTCGTGGGAAATTTGTTCCAACCCAGATCTGAATGCGTGAGATTTTCATATGTATTCATGGTGGCGACCCGTGAGCTGGCAGTAGATGTCACATCAATGATGGTTGAATATTCTACGAAGAGCGCTTAACTTCAAGTAAAACTACAAAAACCTCAAGTTTCAAAAAATTGCATTAGTAAAAGGCAGTTGCGACGGCCGGGTTGGTCTGAGGCGCCAGAATAAACTTCATTAGTACGCTGCTACGCTCCTACCGAAATAAGAAAAGCACTGCAACATTCCGTAGGGTGCGTTTCGAAATCAAACATATATTTTCCTTTTCTTCCTTCAGCTTTGAAACGTGAAGATCCTGACCAAGTATGCCAGACACAATTCTGGTAGCAGCATCATCTAACCTATGCACAAGCATCACTCGTTGATCGACGTCCACTTAGTGAATTCTATTCCTTTTTAATTTCTTTCAACTTGGATGTCACACTTGTCATTATTTGTATCTTAAAATAAAGCATGACAGGTTTATGTCTTTCAACTTAAATGTCACACTTGTCATCATTTGCAGCTCAAAAAAATAACACATTAGAGCATGACAGTGACTACATGATTCAAATCTTGGACCATTTGAGTGTGAACCGTCTTCCAAACAGTTGCGCTATGCCCTTTTTAAGCTAGGGAATTCTATATAACGAGCTCATTTTTGTTATCTCTTCCAAAGTTAGGACTACCTTTGTGAAATTCTCAGTGGTGGGCTGTTTCTAAGTGCAATGAAAGCATGTTGGCAGTTGTTTGATTGATGAAAGACCATATTCATCATATCATCCCAAAATACTCCCGGCTTAGGCTTTAATAATGGTCCGTTTGATTTCCTCTCCATGTGGACACGCCAAAAAAAGGAAACTGTGGAGCCATGTTCGGAAACGTCCTCCCCTTTACCGTTTGCTCATAAATGAAACCAAACGCCGAATAAGAAAAAGAAGCAACTGCGTGCTATTTCATGTGTCGATGCTGCACCCTTTACGAGCTCCTTTATACGCTTATTTGAGGTCGGTTGCAGTGCGGGAAAGGGACAACAGTTCTCAGTCTTCCATAAACTACAAGGCCATGCACCAATGTCAACCACTTATCAATCCACATGATTCACATCGAAGTAATAGAATCCGTATGAAGGGTCGAATGAGTTAGCAGTTTCAATTGGAGTTGTAAGACGCTGCTTGTTGTTTTACCATGAACTCATGGACAGTGGGACCTTCATTTTTCACCAGCAACTTTTTGGTGGTCCAAAAACTTAGCTTTCAAAACTTGTATAAGAAAAGCACACCGGGAGGTCTATTAAGGCTGTAAATTGATCGGCATTGTAGTGGAAACCAGCAATTTAGTACCTACCAAACACAAGCATGGAAGTTTTTGTCCCATAATTGGGAATCCAATTGATGATCCTTTTCTTTTTGTCACCAGTAATATGTTGGTTAGGTTTGGTATTGGATATCCCACCAAATGCACGGGTTACATAACTACTTAACTTTCCTGAACTGGCCATGAGATGCACTTGCTTGGCCTGACAAAATATGGGCCGGTTACCTAAACGTAGCTAGTCATAATTGGTAGACCAGGTGAATCATGAGTCCAGTTCAACCATGTCCCTTGTCAGCCTTAGCATGTCACCAGCTTCCAAAGTTTAACACTTTTCTAGATCGAGCCCATAGTCGACTCTCTGGAACCCACTACTACTACTACTACTACAAACTGAGGCCAGTAAAAGGTTCATCCTACCCACCGAACCTTCGGTGGTATTATTCAAACACGGGATGTTGGTGGTTTCATCAAGAACATGATATTCATGTGACCATGAAAGACTGTTGCTGCTGATGGTGTAGTAAAATCTCGAGTGTTGGTGACGAAGGTTCTGTATCTGTTTTGGCTTATGCAAGAAATGTCCCCTCTAAGGGTGTGTTTCTTTCGCCACGGATCTAAGATCTACGGACTACGGATTTAGTGTCGAACCTTCCCCCCACCCCCATTCGACCTTAAATACACGATTTGATTTAATATCATGTTCCCGAGATTTTCTGAACTGAGGATCTTCCAAAACACACCTTTTAATGCAACTTGAATCTAAGATTCAATGCTATCAAACACAACCTAAAGGTCAAACAAGAATGACCATTCCCATTGTTTCAACCCCCGGTCAGGTTAATTTTGACGCTGTCACATTAAAAAGAAATAGAGAAACAAGGCAGGTCTTTTTGGTGGATCGACATCTTGGTCGTTTCCCATGAAAATGTTTCAGTGTCAAACAGAGGATTTGGTGTGCAGCTGTATGGGTTTTCTACCAGTGTCTTCGTTGGCACTGATGTAGAGATGGTTGGGAGGGGAGGGCAGATTGGTCCCGGGTGAAGTGAACAACAAAAAAGAAAGAAAGAGAAAAAAAAATGAAAGCTGGTTTTTATAATAATTAAAGAAGGGGACAGGGCCAAAGAAACCCAAAAGCAAACACGTACGGGTGTTTGCTGTGACTGGGACCATGGTGGGATCCAATGTTTGGGGTTGGGTGAGGGGAAGGAAGGATGGAGATTATAGACCAAATCTTGGAAAGGCCCACCTTGCTCATCTTTCCTGCTAAAATGGCCTTCATGGCCCATCATCTATAATTCTATGCAATGGAAGTGGAATCTAACTGGAAAACCCTTCCTTCAAGCTTCTGTCTAAGATCTTCATTATTTTAAAGGAGCGGTTGATGAAATTTCTTTTAACTAGTTAGAAGGTTTTACACAAGTTTTATATGAATTTAACTTATCACTATTCTTTGGGGTGAAAATCCTTTTCTTATTTTGGGTGTTCTTCTTCCAATATTATTTCAAAGTGATCCTGGGGATCTGAAAAAGGAGGACTTAATTCTTAGGTAAAAGTTCACCCGCATTTGGTAGAGGGGATAAATTGTTTCCGGAAGATTGGGGTGATGTTGTATGTGGATAAAAATAGTCACTCTTCCAAAACACACTCTTAAGTTGGTTGAAGTGCAAGGAGTTCCACATAATGGATGAAAACCTACCCAACCCAGGCTAGCAAATCGCCATTAAAGGAAAAAGAAAAGAAAAGAACTGCAGTAAGCTAAACTTTAGACAACGAATAACTTAAAGTACTTGCTTTATTTTCCGAATAAGAGTTGTTACCACTTACCAGTTATGAGTCTGGTTGTTTAGTACAGAGAGATTAAAACTTTGCAGGGAAAGTACTATATGCTGATTTGATTAGCCAATTTAATTATGAAAAGTCATGACTGTTGGACCACAAAATTTTCATGTGATCTGGTGAGATTGATCTTCTAAGGCCTTCGGTTGACCCACGTCACGTCATAATTATATGTTTTTAATTAGCTTCATCTACACTTCAAAAAGCTTATTGTGTACCACTATATTCAATGAAACATCTAATCACTATATTCAATGAGACGTCAGGGTAGCGCAATTGGGCTGCAAAAAGGGGCCCAGTGTTTAAATCTGGTGGTCACTATCATACTTTTGTATGTTATTATTTTAAACAGAAAATGGTAACAAGTGATATTGGAGTTGAAAGATGTACCATAAATCTACCCAAACCCCGACCTCAAAAACATAAAGATATAGATATAGTATTGGAGTTTTATGCAAGGCAGTTTCCCTTACATTAAAAAACAAAATGAAACCTCTAATCACGCTATGGCGCTTGATGGACGAAAAAATGGAACAAAAAAAAGCAGGAAAGCAGCTGTCACTTTTTTTGTTTTGTCAGCATGTCAAACATTTGGTTCACTCTAGCCGCAAAACTTGCATGCAAGCTATATTGGTTCGATCTGACCTCACCAATTTGTATCTTTCTGTTTTCCAGAGATTTTTGGAATCCCATAAATTTCAAATGCTATTGCGCCTTGGTCTTTTCTGCTTTTTTTTTCTTTTGGTAGACAAGATGGGCTTAAGCAGACCCTCAGCAGATCGTTCCAACAGAGGGCCAGAGGCCTTTAACCCCACCATCCAGGAAGTAAACTTTTTGGACTACGATGCTCTAGATGAATTTGAATTCTGATCATTTAAATAACTTGGAGAAATGAATTTAGCCAAATTTTCTACCGTCAAAGGATCCAAAACCCTGTGTTTTTTAGCTTTTCACATTCTTCAGCTTGGGAATCCCAGGATCTTTCGTCCTGTTGAGGGCCGAAAATCTGCTTATAGATTGTTATTGCGTGAATCAGAATCCATTTGCTAGCTACCAAGCGAGCCATGTTGATTTTTGTCAAAAAAAAGAAGAAGGAAAAGGCAAAACACAAACAAGCTGAAGGACATTTTCAACTCACTATCAAACGAACAACTTCTTGCGAATCCAAAAGCGAAATAATAGCGGCATGAACAATCGGAACCTTTTCTTGTTTTGTTTTTTTCTTTTTCGTTCTTCATTTTTGTCTTGCATACATGGCATATTCCTAAGAAAGAGAAAGCGTTCTAGCTAGTGAAACAGTAACGGAGATTCTTCTAATTTCATTGCGCACAAAATATATGAGGCCAACTTGAAAGCACGCGCACCTTCAACTTTGTTATAACTGTGAAGTAAATTCGTACACTGCCCAAGTAAAAACAACATGAACAGAAGCAGACGAGTACACCACTCAGTGAAATGCTCCCAGCAGTTAAACATCCTGTAGAGCAGAGACTGTCAAACTCAAAAGATGTCTCTTCATCAGCTTGTAGTAGGAATCACGCTTGTAACATACTTCAATACAAGTCGGTCTTTCAAAATCTGAACATGCCAGTTCTGTTGTTCCCCAGCCCAGTCCTAATGGCAACGATAACGACGCCATCTCAGATCTTTCCAGCCTCTACTTTTGTCCATCACTCCCGTCTTCCAATTGCCACCATGGTGATGGGCATGTGGAGATTGAGAGACATGGAATCTATTGAGACCATTTTTACGGAAGCTCACTCTAGGGAGGATGAAGCTGAACTACAGTTGCTCAATGGTTGGCTGCAATCTATGGCGAGAGTCAATGACAGTTTGGGGATCATATCTAACAATGAAAGATGGAAGCGCAGACTTAGAGCGATGTTGGAAGGCAGGAGGCCGATTAACCAAAAATGGCATCACATGAGGGCGGCCAGCCAAAGTCTAAGGGTTCTTAGTCACCTGCCTACTTTAGAGGCTGGATGATGGTGGCTAATGCTTTCTCTTGGTTTTCTAATATTGTTTTTGTTTTTTAGTTTTTACCTTTTTCAGGAGCTGTAACGCTGGTGGGATTATTTTGGCCTTCTGGTGGTGGCTTTTGGGGCAGCTGGGTTATGCTTGCCTGGGTTTTTTGGGTTTTTCCCATATTGTGGCTGTTTCACAGCTTTGTGTAAATTTTTCTTTTGTCTTGTAGATACCTTAATTTTTCTGTAATAAAAGGATGGGAGCCTACCTCCCAGCAGCCGTTTATTGGCACTCCCGTCTTCCAATTACTTATCAGCGAAACAGTGAGAGCTAGCCGTGCTTGCCGCCTCTTGTTTGATAGACGGACAGTTCGACTCTCATCGGAAGCCAAAGCAGCCATTGGCTTTAGAATCGGGAGATGCAGGCTCAGGGCTTGACACCGCCAGCAGCAACAAGAAAGTCGTCCTGAGTGTAGTTTTCTCATGAACGACTAGTTCATATATGAAGTCAGACGTGCCGGTGACCACCCAAATTTAGTGCGTTTATGTATAGTAGTAACATCTTCGTTGGGTATGCACAACACAAGATTACTGAATCTGCAGTATTAAAATAAAACCACCTTGTCATGGTGCCTTGTTCCTACTTTTCTTTTTTCACAATATTTGCTATTCAAGTTGTGCCCATATCACTTATCAAATCAGTAGGCGATTGAACTGGGCTCGAATGAATAGTACCAACAAAATCAAGCGCTAACTCCCCTTGCTTGCTTACTGGATTAACCGATCAATAGGCTCTGTGGATCCAGAAAACCTCATTTCCTCATTCTGACCCTCCATCATACAGTATTCTGAGCCCCCTCGAAGCAATATCGACAAATCGCGTCATATGCACGACAAAATTATTTGGCAACGAAGGAATCAAAACCTTGTGTTAGTACAATGCAATGAAGTGAATTCTTGTTACTTCCTTCCTTTTTTAAAAAACACTTCCGTTCTCGGTGTTGCAGAGTCTCCCCACTCACCCGAAATAATGCCCATGTCAGACCTAACCTTCCTCTAGAGTCTACGCGAACCTCCTTAACTCCTACACTTACCAACCCATCTTCCCAGTCTCAATCCTCTGTACCTCAGCCACCTTATCCCGCTAAGATCGATTCTAGCCAACGTTCTATGCTGAAAGTCTATTATCGCTCCATTGTTTTCTATATGGTCAGAATCACGTCAGCTTCTCAAGTGGTCCTTTCTAGAGATGCTTGCCACACCCCTTTCGTGGTGTTTCCCGTGTCTCCCATTCACAAATCTCTTACCATCATTTCATTCATTTTCTGTTGCCATGTCCTCTATGTCTCAACCGACCAGCTTCAAGAAAGAAACAACTGAATCATGTTGACAGAAGTGATGACACATGAAATTAGTGTCGCTGCGCAACCATACATAGACACCATAAAGTTTTATCAATGAAAGAAGAACTGAAGTTATTGGAATCTACTTGCAACGTCAAAAATTATTTGCTCATTGTTGTGAGATATCCATACACGGCCCGATGGACATGACAAAATTTTCATGACAAATAGGGTTTTGTCAAGACAAAAAATTCAGCACCAGATAGAATTATTGCCAGAAAATCAATAACAGAAGCAAAGATGCAAGATGTGAAATTCGTAATTTACATCCGCCTTTTGCTTTCGCAGACTTGCATCTTGTTCTTCAAGAAAATAAAAGCTCCTAAAAGAATTACAGCCCATCCTTGCAGTCCAACAAGGGAGTGCCAGATAATTAGCACGTTAGTGTCAGCCACATGTCCTAGTTGGTGTGCCATCAGTACGCTGACAAACCTGTCAAAAGCATTAAGACGGAGCAAGATGACCTCAGTTCCCATCAAAGCTCATAACTTGCTTACCTCCAAACAGTATTTTCAGGAAGCTCACAAGGACCAGTTCAAGCGTGCATGCAATCCCACATCAAAAACTGCCATCAGTGATTAGATCGTCCTTTACAGATCCTAGATGAAAGTTCCTTGATCCTGCTGCAACTTAGCGTGCAAACATGGATTATGAAGAGATGAGCCACTTCATCAGAATGCAGTAGACAACAAATTTTTCATCACTAGGTTATGCATCTTGATTCTCTAAGAGGCTCCTGCAGTTGCAAAGAATACACAAACGTGAAACAAATGAGCCACCTACTGGAAACATACAAACAGAGATGCATAAACAAAGAAACCATCACTTGAACCGACACTGACGGTCTGCCTATAAACTGTAGAAAAGACGGAGATGGAGCCAGGGACTGGTGGACTTGCCAACTATATCATAACAATATAGCTAAAAACTAGAACGAGGCCCACCACTTTCATTTCCCCATCCTTCTCCATTTCCATCTCCAAATATGGTATTATCCCTAAAGAGTAGGGAGTCTCGGTGGTTGTCCATATCACCTACCATCCCCCATCTCCTCATGTCACCTCTCATCTCATCTAGGTTGAGCAAGTTTAATCAAAATAATAAAGGGATGTTTGCAACACCATTTTATCAGGAAAAGAACAAAGCAAAAAAAAAAATTCCTGCTGTAGTGCCCAAAGAGGCAAACAGAGAAAAATGTTTAACAAGAGATCTAATTTAAGACCAGCACCAACAGGAGCTTCTATGAGCAGCTAGCATGTAGGATAGCTTCACTGTGGGTTAGAGTGTGTTCTCATTAAGAACTTTTATTATGGATTATTACCACTTTAACAAAGCAAGACTGAAAACGTTCTATTGAAATTATTGATAAACAACCAAAAAAAGAATAAGGGGGAAAAAAAAAACACAGCTACCGAACTATTTGGTGATGCGAGAATGCATTGCTTGAGCCATTGAAGAGCAAAGCAGAACCAAGTAGCTTTAGTTTCAGCCACTTTACTCATGCCAATACAAAGGACTCCTCATCGAAGGCTGTAGCCACTTTATACAGGTGTAGCCCATCCAACGTAGACTGAGGAAGGCCATGCATTATATGGAGAGAAAGCAAGCGACCAGGATAAGAGAGTACACAAAGAAAAAAATGCAAACTAGCCTTAGTTTACACTTTACAGGATTATCCACAAACTGACTAGATTGAGGACTGGACAACAATAACTTCACAGAAGTCTTTATCCTAAAGGGACAAGTAATTGATTCTATGGTGCTTTTAGTTTGTGACACCAAATGGCTGACTTAAAAAGAGATTTTAACATCAGTAGAAAATCAACATGATCAAATGGATCTCCTTGCAAACTCCATCTGATATAAACCTCAGAGCAGTAATCATCGACAGAGTGCAAATGTCTTGGCAACTTTTAGTCTTCAAGAGAACCTTACAGTTCTATTCTTGCTGCACACTTGAAACATTCTTGAAAACTATAGGCATTTGTGTCCGGTTCTAATTAAGACTTTATTTAAATTCACGAATTATCAAAACTTAGGCACAAAAAAAGACCATGCTTTTGAAAGTATACAAATAAATATATACATACATTTGCTCTGAATGCATACACACTACAAAAGTGGATAACATACTCTTGCTTTTCTGAATTTCTCCATAATGCCCATGATAAGTGCTTCACAAGACAAAGAATGTCTCTGGAATATCTTGAAACCATTCATGTGCGAGAGAATGTAATTAATGCATTGGATCTGGCTAGTCTGGCTTGACAGAGTAGAAGATGAATACTCTGGAACAACAGAGAACGTCAGATATCTACTACTCCAGAAATCTTAAAAGAGCTGTCAAAGCGATATTGGGGCATACCATGTGATCGAAGAAATGATTCTAGCACCACAGAGAAAAGTTTCCAGCTTTGGTGAAGCAGATAAATGCATGGGATAATATAGAACATGTCATTTCTTCTCCAATCGGCTTGTCCAGCCCCAGATTCATTTTCCTAACACATACAAATCAGTAAATTTCTGGTAAACCATTCAAAATGAAAGAAGAAAATCATGTCAGGACAATCACTACAACACTTTTTACGAAAGAATGTACACATAGCATCAAGACAGCATGAAATCAACAGTAACAAAATGAGTTTTGGCAGAAAAACCAGCGCTATGACAGCAGCTTTAATCAGATATTCTGAAAGCCAATGTCCCAGCTCATCCACAATGTCCTCAGGAAGATTTTCCAATCCCGAATTCAAAACAAGAATCATCCTTATCACAGCACATTTCTTGTCAATTGGTAGATCGTTCTTCTGCATTGCATCAATTGGAACCACAAAACCAGAAAAAGATCATACAGTGAGGGGAAAAAACACTTATAATAACTGCATAAAATGAAAGTACATGCATTTAAGGAAACATGACCAGGATTAGATAAAAGTGCATCATCAAACTGAATCCTACCAGCTGACGTAGAATGACAGGCTGAAGGATCATGAAAATGAGATCCCTGTCACCCATGTCAGAAAGGCAAGAGCATACTGCACGCACAATGACCCTGTAGTGCCTGAAATATGTATCACTCTCCTTGCAGATTCCCATAGTAGAAAAATCTTTTGCTACCAGAAGCATAACAGAGTGTCATAAGAACAAGCAATGACTGATTTTGCAATAAGCTAAAAGAAGGCAAAGAGTAAATTTGGGCTGGCTGTAAATGAAAACTGAAATCCAGATGAATTGAATAAGCCAAGCAGAACTATCTGAATCATCACCAGACAACATTTAAGTAGACTGAGCAACTGACACATATTACAGTGTCAAGCATATGCTACCAATGGAAATCTAAGAGACTCAAGTATAACCAAAGAAAGAAGCATCCATAGACCATGACGAAATGGATCATCCGATAATTGCAATTTTTGAAAATGGTTGAAGCAATATTATCTTAAAAATAAGAAAACATGTTTATCAGGAAAATAATGTGATATATCAAATTATCGACAGAAAATAAATATCACAACCATTTCCACTTGTAAACAAAAAACCATGTACTTTAAGTGTATGTTTTCCATTTATTTCTTCATCTAAAATTTTAAAACAAAATCAAACTTACCAATGTTTTTGCACAAAAATGAGTAAAAAAAATCGTAATTCCTTTTTTATTTATTTGTTATATGTACATTTTTTAAATTTTCAAATATTTCCCCATGAAAAAAAAAAACACTTAAAAAACTTTTTCAAAAAAAACATTGCTGATAAATACCTGAGAACAACATTTGTGGTAATGGTTTAACCATAGCTGATCGCTGCAGTATTGGATCCTCCCAACTATTCCCAGCTTCATCCCTATTGCACATTTGACACCAATTCATATTTTGCGGTGGTTCAGATAAATACACTTCTGAACTTGTGGTTCCAGGACCCCTTTCAACCGTACCATTATCTCCTCCTATTATACAAATATATATATATATATATATATATATATATATATATATATATATATATATATGCACATATATAGTGCACTTTTTTTAAGGCTCTCCATATCCAACACTTCATACCCATGCCTCCCACCAGCACCCATATCATTGACCATGCAACATAGATGGCAAGAGTACCATGAGAATTTGTATAAAAGAGGAAAATCACACAACCTTTTAGTTTATTAAAGGGTGGTACTTTCAATGTTGTGATTTACACTAACTGAATATGCAATGCCAGACACCAAAATAATACTGATTTAGATAATATTAATGAACTTTTCACCGATTCCTCTCCTTTTTCTCTCCACACTATAGATGCATAAGCCATAAACGACATCGACATTATATATGAGGCTACACATTATTCCCTCGAATCAAAACAAAAGGGATTGATACCAAGCTTATAAAAACAAAACATTGTTCATGTGGATAATATTTCTAGAAACTGGAGAAGACCACACAGTACATACCAGATCCTACTTGGTAGCACAAGATAACTGAGATCAAGAAACTGATATGATCCTCTATACTAACATGGCCAGCTTGATATGATGAGTGCACAACATTGATGATCTTTAACACTAAAGTTGCTTCTAAATCATGACCTGTAAGTCAGAAGCAAACATCAATTATCATTAAGAAAAAAAACGCATGTACAGAGAAGTTCATAGTTAATAAAGTCCACAAACGAACCAAGTGCATCATCCCAAAAGAATATTTTGCACAAAAGGTATTATAATGACCTTAAGCATGCTATAATGTAACAAAAAGAGAAGGCATTATGTTCAGTCTGCATACAAGCATACATGGCTATAATGAAACAAAAAAGAGAAGGCATTATGTTCAGTCGGCATACAAGCATGTGCAGTATAAAGACACTAAAGAGATGTTACATATGGATATTCCCTAACGTAGTGAAAAAATCATTTACAAGTTTGCACAACAAAGATCAGTATCTTACCCTTTATCTTTTATCTTAACAGTTCCTACAATCAAATGGAGAAAAACAATTTTGGCTACAAGAAACAGATTGATGTACATTAAGCTACTCAATAAAAGAAAGAAATAATGAAACCAGAAATAAAAACCAAAAATGCAGGTTACAATAGCAGGAAAATGTCTTTCAAGCAAATGCGGAATTGTATCGTAAGTTAACACAAAAAAAAAAAAAAAACAATAACCATGTTTGGTTCTCACTTATGAGGAGAGATGAATAACCAACATTGCATCACATTATGGTTTACCTACTATAATCAGTTGTGATAGCTTTTTGTGACACATTTACTTCATTTGGGTAGCATTTTATAGATTTCCAACAATTAGATGCACATCCATAAATACTTTGAAGCAAACACACATATTTATAAATAATTCAAAAGTTAATGGGCATTCTTGAACTGTTCATAGAATTCATGCCTATTCCAAATTTGTGACAAATGTGTTTTCGCGCCTTTTAACAAAAACTGTTAACGTCAGAGTCAACATAACAGAGATACACTTTACCATATGGTACAAGATTACTGGCCATGGCATCAACTCACAGAATGATGTTTTATAATCATTGTGTCAAGGCTATGACGTGTCAGTTTGAGTGGAACTGTAGCGTAAGTTACAGTCTTTACTCTGTCCTACGGTCCTACCATACAGCACAATAATATATTTCACTTTTTTTTCTTTCTTTTTTGCCATCAGTTATATATAGGGGCACTTAGGCCCTTTTTCTGCTTATTTAAACAAGGAGGACACAGAGGAGGAGAAGCAGAAGAACAGCAACAGAGGTGTTTTTTTTTCCCATTTTACTCTTCTTTTCTTCTCTTATATCCCCCACCAAAACTCTTGTTACTTCTTCTTCTTCCTGCAATACACAATGGATACATCTTTCTCTTTCCCTTTTCTGTCCTTCCTCCCAAGACACTTGCCTGCTCTGTTCTTTTTCCTTTTGAGTTTTGACTACTTTCTTCTTCTTCTTCTTCCACTACACCCCTCAGCCCACCCTATCTTTATTTTCTTTCTTTCTCTTCTTCATTTAATCACATTCTCTACGATATTTTCAAATTACCTTTCTCATTTATTAGCTGAAACTTAAAAGATTGGGCAATGAAGTAAGTGACCTGGCATAGAAATATTGCATAACAATTGAATCATCGAACACTTTATGTAACACCCCATAAGTTTAGTCTTGTATTGAAGATTGTGAGGGATCTTCAAGAGCTTATAAAGGGGGGTCATTAATGAGATGATTGTCCTGGTTCCTAACCTTTTTGGGGTTGGAACTGCAACTGCTAGGGGGCGGGTTGAGATCCACCGAACCAAGGGCCCGAGCACAGGAGTGGGTCGGGTTGTTACACTTTAGGCTTGTCCTCTTGTCTTCAAATCGCAGGGATACTTGACATATTGCAAGCAATGAAATCCCAAATTTTCAAATGGTCATGTGTTGGAAGAGGTGATGTGTAAGTTCTGCCTCAAGTATGTGAAGAGCCCATGGCTACGTGGAGGAGATCAAAGAAGGGGATGAATAACAACAGCTGCACTGCCACCATTGCCCACACAAGATGATGGCGATCACAATGCATCATTTCCACCATTGGCCCCCATCCATCCCTAAAAAATTGTGCCGAAATAAAGAGATACTTGCCTATAGGACTGTGGTTCGATAACCATAATATTAATTACTATTGAATTATGTAATTGTGGTGGTAAACTAACCACTAATACATAAGGCAAAAGCTGTTAAGATAGGTTTATATTCAGTTTTAAGTTCTAGAGGGTATTTCTGTAATAAGTTCTCCTTTTATGGTTCTTTTGTAATTTTTACCCTCTCCTCTAGCCTATATAAAGAGGAGTTAGGGCAGATTTCAAGTTAATCAAAATCTCTTGTTCTCTAATTTTATCATGGTATCAGAGCTCCAGGCGTCTCCTCCTCCCCAGCGAGTCGTCGCCGCTTGAGCGGCGCCAGCCGCCGCCTCATCGGCGTCAGCTGCCGCCGCCCCCTCCTCCGTCGCCCCTTGCTGCCCGTTCCTGCCCGACGCCTCCCTATCCATCGACTCTCAGCTGCTGTCGCCCCCTCCGTCGCCCCTTGCTGCCCGTTCCTGCCCGTCAGCTCTCTGCCGTTGACTCCCACCGTGCCGCTCGTCGCCTCCAGCCGTGACGCCTGCCGCCAGTCACCTCCCTGTCGCTGCTCCACCGCCAGTCGCTTCTCTGCCGCCAGTGGGCTCTCGTCGCCTCCAGCCGTGACGCTACCCCCCGTCGCCTCTCTGCTGTCGCCAGCCCGTCGCCGCCTCCAGCCAGTCGTCTCTCTCTGCTGTCGCCTCCAGCCAGTCGTCGCCTCTCTGCTATCGCCTCCAGCCAGTCGCCGCCTCTCTACAGCCACTTCAGTGTTGCTTCCGCCCAGCGTTACCTGTCTCCCTGCGCTGCTGGCCTCACGACGCTGCACGCTGCCTTCTTCTCAGCATCGTCCGTAGTCGCCTTGCTCACGGCTGGCGCCTCTGGTATCTCTTTCTTCGCATTCCTTCGTCAGCGTATTTCAGATTGCAGTCCTTCGTAGTCTCTGCCGCAATAGCATGTTGTCAGCTTTCTTTCAGTGATCAGCATTCTCGTTCGTTTTGTTTCTGTCGTTGCTTCTTCCTCAGCCGACAGTTTTATGGATTACATCGTGCGGTTGACTGCATATTGCTTGATGATTAGCATGTTGCCTCTACATATGTGACTGTATTTTTGCCTGCACTTCCTATTCCGTGGCTCGGTTTCCTCCTTTGTGTTGAAAGATGTCTGAAATTAGCAGTGAGGCTAATACTTCCTCATTCGTATCTTCGGGAGAGATGAAGAGTTCCCCGTTTTCTAGTCTTATCACCAAAATGAATGGAGGTAATTACGAGATGTGGGCAATGGAAGTGAAACGTACCTTGATTGCTCATGACAAGGAGCATCTTATATTGGAGCCCGAGCCCGTACAGAAGGTAGGAAAATATACTACATGGTTTAAGGATAACTCTCTTGTTATGGTATGGATTGTTGGCACCCTTTCTCAAGACATTGCCAACGAAGTCTTGCACAAGGAAAGTGCAAAGGATATGTGGGATTCTCTTGC
>JAANDH010001408.1:0-69040 GCA_011799765.1 Nymphaea thermarum
GTTTAGGTCTAGCTTGGGGATCAGGCTATTTACTTTTAGATACATCTGCACTCTTCAGCCAGGACGTCTGCTAATTCTCGCAGATTTCAATCTTTCATGGCATTATACAGCTCTGCGAGAATTAGCAGACGTCCTGGCTGACGAGTGCAGATGTATCTAAAAGTAAATAGTCTGATCCCAAAGCTAGACCTAAACCGCCACGTCATTCAGATGGACGGTGACGTAAACATGTCACTTGCATTTGTATGTATTACATTAACAGAAATAACACTTTCATAAAATTGATCATAGAAAAATTAGTTATGCTAAAAGTAAATAGTCTGATCCCTATATGTGTTCAATATACTGGTCAGATAACAGTTCTAAATTGGTTGAGAAAGCAAAAGAAAGTAGGCGGGAAGCTTCTTCCCTGCAGGAATGAAGAAAAAGCGTTGTCCAATGCGTCGGAGAACTTCTCAATAGCCAATAGAAAGTTGCCAAGTGGAAGTTAGCTGACGTAGAAACAACCATTAGCGGTGATCGTTCGTCCAAATAAAAAGAATGAAAACGATCTCGACCTTCGGTTTACTTCGGAATCCCACTCCCTGTTTGGATCTGCGATCTTCTTCTTCGTCGTATAAGAAATGAAAAAACCACGATTTCTGTCGTTCCGTCGCAACGAGATCCTGTTCTCGCGCTTTCTTCGTGCGGTTCTGTCCCGTCAGATCGTGAAATCCTGTCAAAGTTTTCTGAGTTACTCGTTTGAGTCTTTTCTCGTCGTGTTCTTCCTCTTCCTGTATAAAAGCAACGAAGAAAGGGGACGATTTTGGCTAGAGAGTTGCTATAAATAGGGAGTTCGTGAAGTTCGTCGGGAGGGGTTCCAGCAGTCGTGATCTTTTTCCTTTTTTCCCTCTTTGAATTTGGGTTGTGCTTTCTTTGTTTTCAAGCCTTCTCTTTTTCCTCCATTTCTGTGGGGTTTTATTTCTCGAGAGATCTAGTTACAACTTTTAGAGACTACCGGTGCTTCAATTCAATTGGCGTTTACTGTTTTTCTATTTTCCGTTTTTAATTTATCTAGAGATATCACTTGAGTTTGTGTTCGTTTGGATTTTCTGTTTTCCTGAATTTTGGGGTTTTTGGCTTTTCGTTTTCTTTTGATTTTGTGGGAGTTCATGGGTTTCACCACGAATTGATGGGAACGCATTTTGTTCTAAATTGTAAACCTTTTTAACCACGACCATTTCTCGTCCCTCGGCAACAATTGTTATCCAAGAATTCTCAGCACTGGGGTTTTTTTTTTTCTGCCTTTGTTCTTGTCTTTCTCTAGTGGACACTGTACATTTCTTGTGATATTAGCATCCTTGCCATCTGGGAATTCTCATCTATCTTTATCTTTCTCTTGTCCAAGTAACCAACCAAAAGATGCGGTCTCTAAAAGATCAAGTCGCCTTCCTACTAGCTGCAGAATTGGATCTTCAAAGCTTATAAACAAGCACTCAAAATATTTTCAGATTTGTAGAACAATCTTGTCCTGTTTAGAAATTTGATGGAATGTTCTCTTGAGTGAATTTTCGATCGTGAGGACGAGATCCGAACCTTCGAGGGCATGTCGAAGCATGGGCAGGGGCCAAGGCTGCTCGGCCATTTCTCGAACGGCCGGGTTGAGGAGTTCATTCATGCAAGGGTATGCCATGATCTTCCTTCTGCAAATCTCTTTCGTTGTTTGGAATCTGAGTTTCTTTCTTTACTCTGTTCATTGACTTCATGGCTATGGTGGCAGTTTCAACTGTATCTTTTATTACCGGATTGTGGAAACAGATGGACCTCGACCACTAAAATCTTCGTTTCTTCTTCAAATCATGACTCGAAGGTCTGTAGGTTCAAAATGGATGCAGGACTTCATTTGTGCTGTGACACAGATGAAAAATAATGGCAGTTAAAAAAGGAAAAAGGCAGGATGAATTAGTCAACTTTTGTTCAGCAAAAAACCAAAACAAGACTTGTAATCGTACCTTAAAATGCTTAGTCCTCCGTTTAAATCATCCCCGCCCAAATCTCTCCTACAAATACGTCTTCTGCTTCGCATTCCTCTCGCCGCCATCCTGCAGAAACAGACGGGGAGATCAAAAGGATGAAGGGGTCCAAGCGCCTCTACAGTCTCGTGGTTCTTGCCTTCAGAAGAATGAGGAAGGGCGTAAGAAGAAGTCCTACCAAACCTATTTTAAAAGCCGTGAAGAAGAAACTCAGGCACCTCCCCTGTATCAACCCACGGGACCCTGCGGAGCCCATCCCCACCATCAGGCCATCAGTCCACCTCTCACCCGAGTGCTCCAATTCCCTGGATGCAATCGATCTCATCGGCAACGGCGAGACGGTCGTAATGTGGAGCAACTACCCGTCGGAGGATGACGAGAACGACGGGGAGCAGGTGGACGAGAAGGCGGAGGAGTTTATCGCTAGGTTCTACGAGCGGCTGAGAGCAGAAGGGCGCACGGCACTGTTGGAAAACTAGGAGATCGCAAACACTGTAAAGAGTCATCACCTCGCGGACTCTCTTGAAAGAGTCGACAACACTCAAGAAGCTGTGAGAAAGACGGTGCTTGAATGTAAGGATTAAGGGTAAAAATATATATATATATATATATATATAGAATTCGGTGGATTCATCTACCATCGACTGTGCTGGCCTTTTTGTCTTGCACATGGTGAGTGTTCTGAGGAAGAGTTTAGTGAGTTAGTGTGCGCACTTCCTGAGATAGTGTGTGAGAGTTTCGAGTGTAAGGACGTTGGGTACTTGAGTGATAGCTCACTAAATAAGCTTCAGGTGAGTTCTAGTAATTCACTTTTATAAGTTACCAAATAAGGTAAGTATGTTAATGTATGGTTTATCAGCCTTCTGAAGGCATTGTTGACCCCAACTCTTTGTTGACGATAATGGCAGCTTTCTTCAGGTTAGGTGAAACCCTTCTCAATCTAAAGTTCACCACCTTTCCCTTGAAGGTTTTGGGAGCATAAATTTCACATTCTTTAATTTTTCGGCCCTTCATCTTCTCATTCACGATGGCCAAGAAATAGTGAATACTGAACTCATTTTTGGAGGTCCAAGACGAACACGGCACCCTCCAGAATGTTCGACACCATTAAAGAAGCAAAATAGAATTAAAATTTCAAGTGCCCAATCTTTAGTACTTGATTATTGAAGATGAAAACTTTCTGAATCTGCAACCCAATGTGAGAAAAAGCGCAGAAAACAGTTACATACCTGCCCTGTAATATGGTTGATTTCTCATTTAGACGAATCACTATCACAGCAGACCATTCCAACAGTAAACAAGTTATTCTGAAATTAATTGATATCACATTGTGTCAAATTACTTCAATTGGCTACAAGTTATTCTGAAATTAATTGATATCACATTGTGTCAAATTACTTCAATTGGCTACAAGCTTACAACAGATAAAGAGACAATGATAAATATATGGAGGGAATCGTCTGGGGGGGCGATTGACGCTTCATGCGTAGTGCGTACCACCCGCAGCCTCAAATGCGCCTTCTCTGCCAAGCTCCTCGGCTGATTCGACTCTCGAACATTACTGTGGGTGTACTCTCCCAATGGTATTCGCCGTCGGGGTTTCCTTGGCCTTTCCTTCTATGGGTTACTTCTCGTTGACGTTTCAGTGGCCTCCGTCATGCGATCGGATGGATGCTGTCTTGCAAAACCAGAAAGAATGATACGGGGGAGAAAGAGAACGAGCGGGAGAGAGAGGTGGGATCATCTTGTAACCGCACGTCATCTTCCACACGCTCACGAGCGAAGAGGAAGAACGAGGGTCGGCTGAAACGAGAAGAGAGAGAAATCATGCGGACAGAATGAGAAAGAGAAACGGTCGGACTGAATTGATACCCATAACCCAGAAATTACGCAAGCAGTCCATATTTTTCGTCTTATTGCAAAAAGTCTGCCTGATTTATTAAAAATTAATGCCGCAAAATTTTTGCTTAAACCTTTTTCAAAAAGAGGCTTGCGAAAGTAAATTTCAGCAAAAACCAAAAACTTTATACGAAATTTCGTGGTATTGCCCTCAAATTTATTATAAATTTCTGAAAGAGGCTTCCGGATAAACTTTTGCAATTTCTGAGGAAAACCAAAGTTTTATGTACAATTACGTACGGGTACCCTTAATCTTATTAAATTGCCTAAAAATGGTTCTAAAAAAAAAGTTTGAAAAGCATTGGAAAATTTATGTTCTAAGTTTAAGTTTAAATTTGAGATTTTTGTGCATCCTTTAGAATATTATTGAAGATCTCTTGATATCATATATTTTATGCTGTTCTTCCCTTATTGTTCTTAAATTGTCATGAATTAATTTAATTTAGAATGATTTCAAGAGTGAGAGCTTATAGGCAAGGCCGAAAGACTAAATGGTTAACAACATGTATGCATGTTTATGCAATGTTATTATTTAGTGCGTGCACGACCCAATGATGATATAAATCTTGTGTTTCTCACACTAACTAAAATTTTATTTGGATATGGATATTATGTTGAAACATGTTCATATTGGATTTGATGGATCCTCATTGGCATGCTCTGAATCTAAATAATCGTCTGAATTTTTGCTTTGGATCGAATCATTACTTAGATCCATATTTATATTCAGTTGAGATAATGACCTATTCATATCTCAATTGGTTTGGGTATTGGTTAAAAATCAACATCATGTTTATGTTGGTTCAAATATATGTTATTATACTTGCTTTATGGATATTTATGGCCATTTTGGGTCCATGCTGAAATTAGATATGATCAAAACTTTGTTTTATATATCCATTTAGTTGTTGAATTTGGATCTCACACTAAAAGCTGCACTCTTTTGGAGCATGATCTGATTTGACTTGTTCAATATCTATATCTTATTTATATTAAATCTAAACATATTATAATGTGCACTGATTTTTAGATCTAATGGTTTTACGAGTTGTACATTTTCAATGTGAGTAGCACTAGAGTGTTAACAGATGAATTTCTTCTGTCTTTTAAGAAAGAATATTCACTAAACAAAACTTGTATTTTAATATTTTTATCTTAATTAAAAGGGATGATTATGTTACTATATGTTGGTATGCTAAGAAGTGTAAATCATCACTCTTAGACATGGTGAGATCCATATAGCATTGTGCTTGGTTCATGATAGATTTGGATTGGATCCATATTAATTTGTTTGACATTGAATCCAACATATCATCATGTTTGCATTTTGCTTGCAGATGTAAACACTCTTAAATATGATGAAAGTCATATTAATGAAATATTTTATTTGAAGATCTGTTGTACTAAAGATCTGGTACATGAAACTTTATTTGCTCTTATTAGAGATGACTACGGGTATGAATTTAGATTTCCATCACATTAAAAGTAAGAAAATGAAAAATCTTTAGTGTTGACTTAAGAGAACTAGATTGTCATTTGAGACGAGATATTCGCTATATTTTCCTATTGTTATGGTTGGATAAATGTTGATGTGATCTGAATTTCTATATTTGAACTGATAAAATCCACATTACATAAAGTTTAGTTTTAGATCTAAACTGACTTGTTTGGATATGTGCAAAGAAAAAAAAGTTCATATCTTGTTTACTTTGTAAATGTTAGCATGTTTGCTTTTGGATCTGATCATATTGTAATATTTGTTGTCATGCAGATCCAAAGATCATTCTAGAGAACTATTGAATAAAGCTTTATTTGTTTCTTTTTTTTAGAAAAATGAATTTGTTTTAATGCATGCTCAAGAGTTAATATAACACTCTTGAACTAAAATCATATTGGCAAGAATGCATTTAGATCTAAGCATTATAGCACTAAAGTGCTAGTACATGATAACTTGATTTTCTCAAAAGAGATATGGGTTAATATTGATGCAAATATGATTGTTGAATCATATTGTATAATATTTCAATGAGGATCATGTGTTTTAAATTCATATTATTTGTATTGTGGATATTATTAGTTTGGATCTATGCTAATATAATTTGAATCTTTATATTCATGTAACTTTTGGAATTGGATCTATTTATTGTTTAAGATCCACCTGACATACAACTTTGATTCAGATTTGAATATATATATATTTGGATATATGGTTAAACATCCATATCCTATTTATATAAGATCCAAGCACATTATGTAATTTGTTCATTTGTGGATTAAACTATGCTAGCATGTTATTAAGCAAGTTCTTGTTTGAGAATGAATTTGATTTTAATATTTGCCATGAGGGGTAAAATAATACTCATGAATATAATGAGATCCACACTAACTATATCCGTATTGAGATCTTTGGAGATCTATAAAGCATGTTAAATGCATATCTAAAAATGAAATGATATGCTTACAAATACATATGTATTGTATACCCAAATAAAAGTAGGGTATATGATGTTTTTTTTCTTGTTGCATGAGATGAAATTATTCCAATAGTACAAATATAATAACTCTTTTGATGATCAGTTTGATTGATTTAATATGGTAATAAGCAGTCAAGTAATGAACCAACTAAGAATCAGTTTGATAATGAATCCACTGAAGCTTATTAGTGATCTCAATGATCATCTTGTGGCGATACTTGAATTGTTGTTCTATGCATTTAGTAGTGAAACTATGTGTTGAGCTTCATGAAATGCTTGACAAATCTAACATGACAGGAAGCGATTTGTTTGCTTGTTATAATTTAAATATTTGGCCATATTATATGAATGATAAGTTAAATAAAATTCTTTCTACGAAATGGTATATTGATGAAAACTGTACAAGATGAAAAGTACTTGTATGATAGACTATGAGTTACTTGTTCATTCTTTTAAATAGTCATAATAATGAGCAGGTCTTGCTAATCAAGCAAATACGTGTTTTGTCATACGATTATGTATTGTATGAATTTTAGAATAATGCCTTGGAATTCCTGTTGTTAAAGGAGTTAAGTAATTATGGGAAACAATAAAAGGAAAATATACCATGTGTTTTCAATGTATATTAGTTTGTATGTTCGACTTAATAGAAACTTTTAATTTGGCTTGTCAGCATATATTTTAAGAAAGTCCAAGTTAGCCTTGTTTTAAGGTAGTTAAATGTTTTCAGATATATGAATGAGACAAAAGATATATTCAATGATTGTTAGCCTTTTTAACAAATGAAATTCCAAATGATTTATTTGTCAAGCATGTAGCCACTATGGGACTAAGGATGTACATCCTGGTTTGCCTCTTTGTAAGGAGGTTGAAAAGTATCCAGGTTGATTTCATTGTTCAACAAGAAAAGAATATATATATACGTTTAAAATACGTACATAATTGCTAGCATTATTAAACGATTACATAGTTACCACCATATTCCATATGGAATCTGAGAATGCACTTCAATACTTTCATTTCTCCTTCGTGGATCCTTCAATGACCCTTGATAATCACCACACATCCCATTTGCCCATTATCCACATAACGTAAACCAACTATTTTCGGTTCATGTCTGGTTTGAGTTCTAACAATGTTAATTAACATTTCATTTCTATTCAAGCCCATGATGTCAACACTGTACAACTCAGTTTCCATCCAAATTCTCAGTTTGATTTCTATCTCAAGAGGCCATTTGACAGAGGTAAAGCTATCCATGCAGCTCCTCCAAACTTCTCTTTTAAACCTATTAATATGGGGTTGAAGTCTGTCATGGAAGCACCTATTTCTAAGGCACCATATTCTTGCAAACAATTAAGAAGGCCATCTTTCAGCACCGACGCCTCCACTTCCCCAAAATTCTAGCTTGTAGCCATCTCTTGAACTCAGCGGCAATCTCTCTTTGGGGAAACTTCCTCTACCAAACTTTGCAGCAACATACCTCCAAACTTCTTTAGCTATTTTACAATTGATTAAGACATGGGCATTAGTCTCCACAACACAAAGGCAAAAGGAACAACGGTTAGCAAGTTGATTAAAAAATGTATCTTTTCTCACACCACTTAAAACGTGCTCAAATTTAAAATCTTCAACATGGTCCAACATATTACTGCTTCCCTTACTTTGTTGTGACTTATATACACTTCAATTTCTAATTACCAAATTTGAAAGCTTCTAACACGGGTATGTTTCTCTTAACCTTTCAAAAGGTTTAGTGCATTTTTGAGAAAGCATATATTTCGTTCATAAGAACTTTCAAGCTCAAAGAAATCGCAATTTTAGTTGGAATATTCATCTTGTCAAATAAATCTGATTAGTTTTTGCCTAACGAAGTTTCCAAATTGGCGTAAATCTGGAGATATTAGTGGATGTGGACATTTATGGCGGATTGAGTTGAGCTCCTTAAGCTCGAGTACTATAATTCGAGTTCCCATTCTTCCATGATTGTATGTGTCTTTGATGATAGAAAAGAATTTGCATATCCAAAATATAAAGGGCAGCACCAATATGTAATAAATTAAATTATATGTAGGAACTAATGTGCAAATAAAATAAATTACGTGGGTCAGTGTGGGCAACTGCCAACACATGGTTAAGCCTAGTTCCGCCACTGCTTGGAACTGCCCAACATGTACACGCAATATTTTAATGTTACCATGTGAATTTACTTATAATGATTTCAAATGATTTTCATGAAGAAAAATTTGATTGGATAAACTTTTTTATTTTTTCTAATCGATAGTCCTCACGGGATACGTTTAATAGAAGACTATTTCACGTCGTCGGTAGTCCTCTTCACGTATCCTTTTCACATGGTTGAGTTTGAATTACCTAAGCTCGTTGGGAATACATGAATTATTATAATAGTAGGATAATAATAATAATACTGAAAAGCACAACATGATCTTTAAATGTGTTCTCAGCATTCTTACGCAACTTCTAGGGCAGGATACGGGTAGAGGGAAAATATGTCAATCTTCAATATGTGGAGGTATTACTTTTTATCTTAACAAAATTAATTGTTTTTTATATAATGTTGAATCGTTTTTTATAATGTTTATATATATATATATATATATATATATATATATATATATATATATATATATATATATATATATATATATATATATATATATATATATGATATTTAAATGCGCATTGAAAGGTGCGATCCGTTGAATTTTGAAGATTTAAAGAAGTTTGCTCTTACACCATAGTTAATGATCCAAGCATTGGTTCCTCAGAATTCTATTAATCACTTCCCCAATAAGATTTTGAAGAAATGAAAAACTATTGGAAAAAATGGGTGCACTCTACGTGGAAAACAAGTATAGAAAGCATCAAACACTAAAGATGGTCACTGGTTTAAACTTTAAACAAATCAGAAGGCTATGGACTGTGCGCTTAACGTTGCACTCTTCATTTCCCATCCATCTTTACCACCTTCCCTTGCTTCGCTGAGACACCTCATGCCTAAAGCAGTTTCCTCCTCTCCTTCACAAGTTAGGATACCTGCTCACTCGCTCCAGCACCACCGCTTCACCCTCCATCCAGCACCACATCCTTGGTGATCATCTTGTGCCGGAACTGCTGTTCTTCTGTGTGTGTGTGTGTGTGTGTGTGTGTGTATACATGTGCATGCGCAACCCATGTCTGGCCAAAGTCGGCAGGTGCTCATCTTGTGCCAGAACTGCTGTTCTTCTGTGTGTGTGTGTGTGTGTGTGTATACATGTGCATGCGCAACCCATGTCTGGCCAAAGTCGGCAGCATTATGCCCTTTTTCTCCTTCTCTCTACATGCCATTGGCAACAGATCCTGCCATCCTGTTCAAACTACAAAACCTTGAATCAGTGGCAGAGCCAGAAAACTTCTGGCTAAAGGGCACTCTAAGTTTAAATTTCAAAGGGCATTCATATACTGAAAATTATTGAAGTTTCTATATATAAATAATATACAACATAGCTCTGCCACAGCTTGAATATGATTTCTCATTCTAATCCAGCTACAACCAGGTTCCTCCTACAATCCTCTTTTGCCCACCAACTCCCTGGGATGTCCCTTGATTCCTCAAATCTCCCATTTTTTTCATAAATATTTGCTAACATTATATAGATCTCAGCACTGTCACCCTCAACAGAAAGAAGTTGTTGAGCTGCAATATTTACAACATGCAGATCTCCATGAGCCACACATAAAGAAAGGAGGCTCCTCCACACTACAACATTTGCAACAAATGGCATCCCCCTTATCATTCATGCTTCACTTACTCTACCTGCTCTTCCCAGCATGTCTATAACACAAATGTAATGATCCAAGATTGGTTTTAAGGAGGTCCTAGAATTCATTAAACCAAAGTATTTGAGCCCATCATCAACAAGGCCACCATGGCTACAAGATGTTAATATTGCAATGAATGTGTTGTGGTTTGCTATGTCCAAAATTGTGTCCGCAGTTTCCAAAGCCTTTCTTGAACATCCATTTTGCACAAGGCCTAAGATTAAAGCATTCCATGACACAATGTCCTTGTGAACCATGATCTCCCTGAAAACTTGTTCTGATTCTAAAATGCATCCACAGTTTGAATACATGCTGAATCGCAAATTAATGTTGCCTACAAAAACATTACTACCATATAACCAACCTTAATAATCTTTGCATGAATTTGTCTCCCCTGTTCCAGTGCTGCTAAAGTAAAACAAATAGTTATAACAATAGAATCTTTGATAGGTTTGACTTCAAATCTGACCACGATTGCAGCAGGTGTACAAAAAGCCATAGAGCTTCTTCACCATGACCATTTTCTAACAATCCTGAGATCATATATCCCAAGAAATAACTTTCTTCTCTTTCGTTTTGTCAGAAGATAATTCGGCCTTTGTCAATTGAATGATGCTAGATACGACCATCCATGATTTGATTGAATGACACCAAATCCTTCTTCTTCAACCTGTCCAAGCAGAAAACTGTCAAGAAACAGAAACATGATTTTGCACTTTCAAGCTAGATGTAGCGCTACATTAGTACCAGTATTTTGAAAACAAAATGTTAAAATCACATAACTTGAAAATGTTATGTTGGCTCTAATTTGATGATGATCCAGGCCACATGGGTCCCAATTAGGCACGTCTGCCACCATTTAAACATAATTGTATAATTGCGGCAGACCGAAGAGATGTTTAAATTTAGAATAGCAAAGAGAAGGGCAGATAAATTATCGAGAGAAATAAAAAAAGTTTTGTCCTCCCGTTTTACGGGTGAGCATGGAGACGGTAAAAATACAAAACTACAGCTATAAGAAGATCAAAACATAAAAAAAAATATTTTTAAAGAATCTCCATTTTGTTAAATACTTGTAATTATGATATTAACCACGACACAATCAGGTTAAGCTGATGTACAAAAATGACATGTGTTATCTTTCCAAATTAAGACACTTTACCATCTAAGACACGACGTTAAAATACAGTAATTGCAAAATATCGATATCTGCCACTGCATAGCTTATAAACAAGGACGAGATACAGGTGGTCACCTGTGAAATATATTCTCCGTCTGACCAAGATCTCTACATTTACCATACATATTCATAAGCGAGTTATAAATATAATCAGACTTCTCACCCTCGCCACAGTTGGGCTTTACTTTCAATGCGTGAATCTGCATGCTATACGCAATGGATTTCAACTCCACACATGACTTCATTACAGTGAAGCCACTAGGCGTCACCCTGTCATCTCACATGCTGGAGTGTAAGAACGAGAAAAGCTTTAATGCAATGAGATTATCACCATTATGTGCCAGTCCATCGATCATTAAGACCACGTTCCGAACAGTGCAAGGCATTGAATTGAACAAGTTGAGTGCATCTGACGCAGACCAACCTCGAGACAAGCGATTGATCATGATCAAGTACAAGGTCGAGTTTCTTTGAGGCATTCCCTCGAACAAGTGACGGGTAGGCTGAAGTTAGTTCGAACTCACATATGCCAAGAGCATCGAATTCCAAGCGACATGCTTCCTGCGAGGCATTTCTTCGAATAAATCGATGGACGCCAGTTTCTACCGTATCCGAAGATCACCGTTGCCCAGGATGCCTTATCCCTTTCCGGCATGTCGTCGAACAGCTGCACGCTTCTTTCAGCCGGCCGCTATCGAAACAAACGCGTAGCCTCTTGTTCCACAGTGAGACGGACTTTTAAGACGTGTAACTGAAAGGTTGGTTCTTTTTCAGGCTATTCGTCGAACAGATTACATTCAGGAATTGTCCACCAAGTTGATCTGGTGGTACCAACATTCTCCTGGAGAACTTCACCACTCATGGTTGGAACTTACAAGAGCTGTCGAATGGCGGTGAACTTGATGAATTCCTCAACCTGTCTGTCTCCTCCCCGCCTCTTGAGTTTCCCAACTGTCAACACTCATACCTCTAACCTTTCGTAGGATCCGGCAGACCGACGCCCAAATGGGCTACGTTCTTTAATTTGGAGTTCAAGATTCTTAAATGCTATTTTTATTAAGGCATGTTGCATCTCAAATGCCTATTATAATACATCAATGAATAAGTATGTGAAAATGCGATACCTTGTGCCGCCAAGTCATTAACGTAATTTTTCAAAAGAACCATACTAGAATTTCTCCAAGTACCATTAAACAAACTAACTAATTTAATAAAAAAGACATCCAAACGTGAGAAAATTCAAAATTTGAATACTTTATTTTAGTTTTTCAAGATTTTTTTTCCAAATTTTATCAAGACTAAAAACCCAGAAAACAAAATTATCGTTTTACAACTAAAAATGCCATTAACCATTATATTAGAAAAAACAATGTGTGGTTGAGATGTCCTCAACGAAAAAAGAATTCTCACATCCTTTTCAATATCCTTTCCTTTCATCAACTATCTATTTTGTTGCCTTCTTTTCCTCTCCCCTACCTAATGACCTATGGTTAATTGACATAGAAAACTAATTGCATTTAAGATTGCTCCAACTTGTGTGTTGTCCTTTTAGGCTGAAATAGGGGCAATACGAAACACTCCTATATATCTACTTATTTCTAATTTGTGAGGAAATGATGCAAAAATATCATTTTAATCCAATGAGGAAAAAATTCATCCAAACAATGATGGTGGGTTTAGAATACGGCGGCATTATATTTATATATATTTTTTCTTGTAGCAATGATATGTTAATTTGCCATTAGACATTTTAAAATAATCTTGAGAATTTCGTGCTTGAATGTTAGTGAACAGTGAACTATTGACAGAGATACATGGGGGCTGGTGGTGGGTAGTGGCAGACATCAGCCATAAAAATTTCTCTAAAAGGACGTGAAATTATACTATGAAGATTCAAAAATTACATGGAGTGAATAGTACCCACACCAGACATGAGCGGTTGCCTGAATGCTCCTCAAACCAAAAAATCCTCAGCTCTGCCACTATGACTATCTATGTACACATGATGAACAAGGCAAAGCTGATGTTACTTCATCTTAAATTCTTTACAGCTTATAAATCGTGTTAACCAAGGGTACAACTTCGAGGGATTCGTTTATGCTAGACTTTTTGAATATGTAAAATGTTTAAACAGCAATCTCTTCAATCCCTTGAGAAAGCATAATGGGGAACACCATGGTTACTTCTATGAGATGTGCGCTTCTGAATATTAAAGAGTTCTCTGATAGGGTAACTAGCGTCATGAAACTAACGCTCTGTTTGGTTGGAGGGAAAGGAAAGGGAAGGAAAGAGAAAGGGAATGAAAATGAATGGAATGGAAAGAAAAGAGATGATTAAAAAACTTATTTGGATAGAAAATGAAAGGAAAGAAAAGACTAAAAAATCATGTTTGTTTGGACTAAATAAAGGAAAAAAAATGATAAAATTTATAATACTTTACAATAATACTCCTAACAATAAAAATGTTTAAAAAATAAGAGGTTTTAAAAAAGGCACCGCTTGTAAATTCAATATCTTTTCGACCAGAACTCAAAAAATCATGAAACTTAGTAGAAAAATAGTAGACACGTCAAGGAATTTAACGCCACCAAGTTTATCTTATAACTCAGCTCCAGAAAAAATTGCACCACTTAGAAAGTCACGCCTGGCCCTGGGTTGTCAAGTCTGTCGCCTATTCATCAGCCGCGCAGGAACTCTCCAGCGACAGAGGCCCACTCAAAAATTCATAACTCTCCAACCAAAATTCCAAAAATTCTGAAATTTGGATTGGAGATTCTTGACATGCATGCGCTTCCAATGAGCCTATGATCGACCTTTTTCGGCACCGGAGCTGATGACACCAGCCGCTGGAATCCGGTGCAGATTCTGGCCTAAATTGCAGGCTGAAATTGTTGAGTTTTGCTCTTTTGCTGCCCCAAGCGAACTCCGTTTCACTTCAAATTTAAATACGATTTGTGCGAGAATATCACATAACTCATTTTGAAGAATATCACATAACTCGTTGAAAGCTGAAGTTCCCATGCGTGTTATATTTCTTTTGAAGAATATCACATAACTCGTTGAAAGCTTATGTTCCCATGACTTTTATATTGGATTCATCCGAAATTTGATCATGAAAGCGAGTGTTTCCTCTGGTGGTGCACCTAAAGAAATGAAAAATAAAATGATAGAAATAGGGAAAAACAAAATAGAAGTTGCCATTGTGCGAAAGAGTTGACACGAAGTGGACAAAACAGGGAAAGCAGTGGCGTGGCAGTTGGCGGTGGGTCGGCCAATGGAGGGGCAACTGGAAGCCGATATATCATCAGCCGAGGGGCGATCGAGCAACAATGTATGGTTGTTGAAAAGTTGTGCCTTTTCTTGATAAGGCATATCAATCTTGTTAAGAAATCTTATCTAGAGCTAGTCCTTGATCTTAGGCAAGATTAGCTAATCCTTGATCTCAGGAAAGATTTGAGGTTTCTATGTATATCATCAAGCTCAAAGCGACTATATATTGCGAAGTCGTCAATGAATAAAGATACTCTCTTCTTTCGTTTTCCTCTTTCTCTCTGTTTCTTTTCCTTCACAAACCTTAATATGGTATCAGAGCAGGGCTAGTTACTAGTGACAGAACTTGCTCGTTATTAGGAACAGAGCTTTACCTAATAGTGGTGTCTATTGCCGATAAAGCTCTATCTTCCATCAGTAACTTGGGACAGCACCGAATCAACAAAAGCAGAAAGCAGGGCTTCCGTTTTGGGGATGCACCTTCAACAAAATACGAACAGGAAGGCCATCTTTTGCTCGTAGTAAGCAACAGAGACTCCTCATCTGTCATTGGATTCGTCAGCTTCCCAACCAGATCCGCCATGGAAACGGCCGCTTCCGTTGCTTTCTTCGTCGGCGGGACCCAATAGGAGAAGCCCGACCGGAGGACCCAATAGGAGAAGCCGACTGGAACGGGAGCCAAACCGGTGCCGCTGATCATGATAGCGTGAACAGCATCCTGCATCTCCACTTCGACGAGTTACTCAACATCGAGGTTGAGAGTGGGCGAGACGACGCTTGTGGTCACGCTCGTGGAGGCGAAACTCGTAGACTGTTCGTCCTCAGTGGAGTCGATGGGGGGAGGAGCAAGGGAAGCTGTTTCCGACGACAAGTAATGCGGCTGTCGCTGCCTTTTTTTTCTTTTCGGGACGATCCATAAGACCTGCTCCGGAGCTAGGGAAGATCACTCGTGTGGCTCTACTCCCTAATTTTGACCGCTGCCTTCCCCTTTATAAGCTCCATCATATTTTTCTCCATTAGCTCCTCTTTTGTCACTTATCATCTTCCGCAATGGCAACCGCTGCAAGATGTAATAATCTAAGTTTCAGATTGGGGCTTCCATGCGAAGACTGATTTTTTTTTGGGAGCTGTCAATGAGGAGTTACAGAAAATCTCCACCTTTTCCTCATTCCTGCCCTAGAATTGGGATTTCCCGATTTTTTGACTAAGAAGGAGAACAGCAAACTGCATGTTGCTAGGAACCAGGGAGCGATCGCGACGATAAGAAGCGAGGAGCATGGCTCCGATCTGTTAACTTTTGGAGAGGAAGATGGCAGAAAAAGGAGACGTCATTTTAAAAGAACCCAATGAAGACGACATTAGCATGGGAAGTCCGTATTATGTCCACCATTCTGATGGACCAGGTACCCCTTTAGTCTCTAATGTCTTGACAGGAGATAACTATATGATGTGGAGAAAGGCCATGACAATGGCCCTTTCTACCAAAAACAAATTGGGGTTCGTCGATGGATCCATTGACAAGCCTGACAGCCCTATTTCCCTCAAAAATACATGGGAAAGATGCAACAACCTGGTTCAGTCTTGGATTTTAAACTCCATCCATAAAGATATCTTGGCTAGTGTAATTCATGCCAAAACTGCTGCTCAGATTTGGAGTGATCTTGAGGCTCGTTTTTCTCAAGCCAATGACCCATGCATTTACCAAATATAATTTCAGATAATGAATTGCAAGCAAAATCAGTCGTCTATTGCAGCTCATTACACAAGAATGAAGGGATTATGGGATGAGTTAGCCCTATATGCTAACATCCCAGATTGTTCGTGTGGTACCATGAAGGCTATTGAGTATCTTCACCAACAAGACCAACTTATGCAATTCTTGATGGGTCTTAATGATAGCTATGCAGCCATTAGAAGCCAACTCTTGTTGATGGACCCGCTTCCTTCTATAGCCAAAGCTTATTCTCTTCTTATTCAGGAGGAGAAACAAAGGGACGTTAATATGGTACTTGCTCAAGAAAAGGTCTCTATCCTTGCAACGTAGCCTTCACCACAAATGCATGAAAGAAGCAAAAACAATCAAACCAAGGAGAGAGGAAGACCACGTATCAAATGCGAGCATTGTGGCGAAATTGGACACATCAAAGCTAAGTGTTATTTTCTTGTTGGTTTCCCTAACAGGTTTGGTTCTTCTAATGCATTGACAAAGCCAAAGGCTAACGCTGCCTCGGGAACTGCATCCATTGATCAACCTAATGAGCAACTGTTCAAAAAATTCATTGACTTCATGAAAAACTCTAATCAAGGTACCAATGAACCCAGAGTTAACCTATCAGGTAAATACTCTTCACCCATTTCATGTCCTATTTCTAAACAATCATGGATCCTTGACACTGGTGCAACCCACCATATCACTAACCTTATCTCAAACCTTTACGAACCCATCTCCACCAGCCACCCTCCAATCAGTCTACCAAATGGGTCCAAAGCCAACGTCACCCATATAGGTGACGTTCATTTGTGCCCCAACATAACACTGAAAAATGTTCTCTATGTTCCTACCTTTGCATTCAACTTGATATCTATTCCTAAACTCTGTAGTGATTTAAGATGTGATGCAAAATTTAATGAGAACTCTTGTGTGTTACAGGACCGTCACTCGACGACTATGATTGGAACGGGTAGATTGCAGAATGGATTGTATGTCCTAGATGAAACAAATCTCAGTATAAACTTAGCTGCCGCCAAATCTGTTTCATGGCATCTTCATCTCGGGCATGCTTCTGATTCCAAACTTTCTATTTTATCTCGTTTGAACCTTATTGACATTTCTAAAACTGGCGATACATGTGATATTTGCCTTGGTGCTAAGAACACTAGACTTTCTTTTCCCAACAGTACTATTTCAACACATGCTCCTTTTGACTTAATTCATTGTGATGTGTGGGGAAGTTATCACACGCCTTCATTGACTGGTGCACAATATTTTCTAACTATAGTTGATGATTTTTCCCGATCTACATGGATTTATCTTATGCAACCTAAGCATATACCAACTCAACTTAAGGACTACAAATGCTTCTCAGTCTTGCCCAGTTTCGGCCATTTGTTGAAGAGTGAAGGGACAAGTTCCACAAAAGGTACTCGTTACCCAATTGCACAATGTCTTGATATCACCAACTTCAATAACAACTATAAGTGTTTCCTGTCTACCCTCCTTGAGCAATGTGAACCTTCATCTTTTGCCCAAGCTATGCAAGACCCTAGATGGCGTGATGCTATGAAGGCTGAAATTGATGCATTAGAAGTCAACCATACCTGGGCTATCACGAAACTTCCTCCAGGCAAAGTTCCCATAGGCTGCAAATGGGTATTCAAAATCAAATACCAAACTGATGGCTCTGTCAAACGATACAAGGCCCGCTTGGTAGCAAAGGGGTATACACAAACAGAAGGAGTTTATTACAATGAGACTTTTGCTCATGTCGCCAAGATCTCTACTATTCGATGCTTTTTGACTATTGCCGCAATTCAAAAGTGGCACCTTTTTCAAGTTGATGTCAATAACGCCTTCTTACATGGAGATCTAGAGGAAGAAGTTTATATGCAATTACCTCCTGGTTTTAGCCGACAAGGGGAGGAAGGAATGACATGTCGTCTAAATAAGTCTATATATGGGCTTAAGCAGTCCTCTCGAAATTGGTTTTCCAAACTTGCCACATTTCTCAAGGACAAGGGCTATGTTCAACCCAAAGCAGATTACTCATTATTCTCCAAGACCGGCACTAGAGGACGAACATTTGTTGCAGTATATGTGGATGACATCATCATTGCAGGAGACGATTTGAATGAAATCAATTCTCTAAAGCACATGATGAATGAAAGATTCAAGTTGAAGGATTTAGGCAGACTCAGATACATTCTTGGCATTGAATTAGCTACTTCAAAAGATGGTATCTTCTTATCTCAAAAGAAATGTCTTCTCAACATACTCCATGAAACAGGGCACATGGGAGCAAAACCACGTGAGACACCTATGGAACAACACATAAAGCTTGACAATGAAAAGGGAGACATCCTCAAAGATCCAAATTATTATAGAAAGGTATTGTAAAACTAATATATCTGACCTTAACAAGGCCAGGCATTGTTCACTAAGTCCACATTATGAGTCAACCACGAGTGCCACATAAAGAAGCCATGAATCGTTTATTGAAATATCTAAAGGGAACTGCTGGATATGGAGTTATGTTGTCATCAGAGGGGCTGATTCACCTCAAAGCATATTGTGATTCAGATTGGGCTTCATGTCCAATGACACGAAGATCTACAAGCGGATACTGCACCATGATTGGGAATAGTCCTATTACTTGGAAAACCAAGAAGCAAGCAACAGTCTCTAGATTATCTGCTGAGGCAGAATACAGGTCTATGGCTCTCGCCACATGTGAGATTATTTGGCTAAAGGCATTACTCAAAGATCTCGGGATCAACCACAAAGAGTCAATGACGTTATTTTGTGACAGCCAAGCTGCAATGTATATTGCAGCCAATCCAGTGTTCCATGAGAGAACAAAACACATTGAAATTGATTTCCATGTGGTGAGAGATAAGATTCAGAATAAAGACATTCAAACTCAATTTTGTTCTCACAACTGAACAAGTTGCAGACATGTTTACCAAGCCCTTGGGATGAGAAGCATTCCACAATTTAAGAAGCAAGTTGGCGCTTGGCAATCGAGGAGCGTCAACTTGAAGGGGAGTGTTGAAAAGTTGTGCCTTATCTTGATAAGGCAGATCAATCTTGTTAAGAAATCTTATCTAGAGCTAGTCCTTGATCTTAGGCAAGATTAGCTAATCCTTGATCTCAGGAAAGATTTGAGGTTTCTATGTATATCACCAAGCTCAAAGCGACTATATATTGCGAAGTCGTCAATGAATAAAGATACTCTCTTCTTTCGTTTTCCTCTTTCTCTTTGTTTCTTTTCCTTCACAAACCATAATATATGGTCATCAGCCGAGGGCCGATCGAGCAACAATGTATGGTCATCAGCCGAGGGCCGATCGGGCAGCAATGTATGGTCAACCGAGGAATTTGTTTTCAATGATCGCTGATTTTCATAAATGAACTAGCCCAATTACATGAAACCAGAGAAATTATTCCCGTAAGCTACCATCAAATTGAACTAATTTCACTCAAGAATCAAGAGACAAGACAAAAGTTTCATGTAAGTTCAGTCTGCTATTGCCTGACCTATCTTCTGTTGTTGTACATTTCGAGTTAAACTATTAATATTTGCCAACAAGTTAGAAACTCTTGCCAAACTCAAGAGCTTACCGGAAAAAAATAGCAATCCTACCCAACGGTACCTCTGAAGAATTCCAGCAGACACCAACTGTAACAACGACCTAGTTGACTCCAAAACAAAGTAGAGAAATGATCTTCTTGGAGACACTGAAGGGATAAGCAAACAGAGGGATCGGTAGAAACATAGACTGTTCAATTGGAACATTTCAGACAAAAATATGCAGAAATGGAAGAAAGGGAAGCCGATTTTAGCATCGAAACGAGAAGGAAGCACATGATACCAACCGAAACCACAAGTAGACGACGGTGGGAAGCAAAAAAATCAGAAAACCCCAGCAACCAAAAAAACAGAAAAACGCAGCAACTGGTGTCACAACACTCCTCAGACGGCGTTGGAACAGGGTTGTCGCAGCAGGTGTGTCCTGTTTCTCGTGGAGAGAAAGGAGAGGTGTGGACTGTTTCTCTTGGAGGGAAAGGAGGAAACTGTTTCTCGTAGAGGGAAAGCAGACAACAGTTTTTTTTTTTTTTCTTTTGCTCTTGTTCTAGTGGGTCCTGATGGGTATTATAGGCAAAAAAAAAAATTCATCTTTCCTTCTTCTTTTTTTCCTTTCAATCCTTCAAATTTTGGAGGGATTGGTTTTACACTAATCTATCATTTTCTTTTCCTCACTCGCAGCCAAAGACACTTTGTCCATTTCTCTCCCTTTCTAATTAGCCAACCAAACAAAAGAAGTATTGTTCAATCCCTCCATTTCCCTCCAACCAAACAGGCCATCAAAGAAATAACTTTTTCATCAGTATAAAGTAACAAAATCTCATCTATATGCAAAAAAAGATATTTACAATCTTCAAGGACAGTTTAAACGAAGAACTCAGAGCATTTGATGGAAAGAACAATGTTAAAACAGAGATAAGAGCATGTCGAAAAACAAAGAAAGGAAAATGGCAGACGTAAAGAGAAAGACAAGGAAAATTTTGCTAATGGATTACCCGGCGCCTTGATCATTACTGAGAGATATTTATATGCACTTACAAAGAAAATGAATCTGTTTTACGAACTGTGCAGAATGGAATTTAACTTTGCATGTATGTCAATGGGTTTCCTTCAAAAAGATCAACATTGTGAAAACGGATGTCAATGAGTTTCCAAGCGGGACAAAGGTGGATTGAGCATTTTAACACTTCCATGGCAACAACATTTAAAAAAAAAAAGTTTTCGTAAATTTTAGGATAGACCTAATTGTCTTTTATACAAGTTCCAATAAGATGATACAAGTTTCTACAAAAATGTAAATAAGATGAAATGTCTCAAAAATGCATTGAAACATTATCAAATCCAATTTTATTGGAAATAACCACAATCAGGAAGAATATCTGAGGACAATCTTCATTATGTAAAGATTAAACTAAAAAACTATCATAGCATGCAACATTGAAAAGGGTGTTTAGGGCATGATGCACCTTGTTGCTAGATTAGGGTGTTGCATGTACGCCTGGGCACTGGGCCAGGCTACCGGTAGATGCCAGGTACCTGGCCTGACTCAGGCCTGGGCTCGAAACTAGAAAAAAGGGCACCGGACTGGCCCGGGTGTGCATGATAATTTTTTTAATATTTATTTTATTGATGTTTATTTATAACTATAATATTTTATTACTATTAATTCTATTTATATATTATTTTATATTATAAATATTTTTTTTTACAATTTAATCGGGCTTGGCAAGGGCTAGGCTGGGGCTTTAATTGTCCGCCGGGGTCTGGGCCCCGGTTTCAGGTGTTGGACTGGCTCGAGCCTGACTTATTATCAGGCCGGGCCGGGCCGGGCCACCCCGATGCCCAAGATTAGTCTCATGACGTTAGTTACCCTATCAGACAGACACTACTCATTGAATGCACCCTTGTGGTCTGTGAAATGAATGATACAAGTGTCTAAAACTGCATTGAACATTCCATTTCGTGTTTCCAACCTCAACAAATCAAACATACACGAAAAAGTATGGTCAATGGTTATTTGCCAAAAGACGAACCAAAAATAGCCTTACTTTTAAGGTTGTAATTGGAGAAAGAATGTTTGAGATACAATCTCTCATTATTGCATGTCACTACAAGAGTTCTCCCTTGTGACACATGAATGGTTAATGTAGACGAGCCCTATATACTTTGGAAGAAAAATTTCATGAATATGTTCCAAAGAATGGACACATTCAAAAGCTTTAGAACACATTCATGAGACAACATGTTCCAAAATGTAGTATTCTTGTTGGAAATTTTCTCTTAAGAGAAGAATGGGGCCGTGATTAATTCCCTAGCACAAACTATCACAGGAGGCGGGCTTGTTCTCCAATGTGCAACTGAGGTGTGCCATAGACAGCATATGCACACTTACCAAGAGTTAAATGAGTTGCACGCCACTCCATGTACATAACAAGCATACGTTAAAGGTGGACCTTACTGCCAATATACACATTTACTTCATTACTTAAACATTACATATATACAACAAATATTCTTAACCATGCAATTGTCTCATACCTCTGTCATTATCTCATACATTTGTCATTACCTCATACTCATTGTCTCATACCCCTATGATTATCATATATGTGTCATTATTTCATACCTCTATCATTATCATATCTCAGTCATTATCTCATGCCATGTCATTATCATACCTCTGCCACTATCTCATGCTCATTATCTCATACCACTATCATTATTGTACTCATATCGTTATCTCATACCTATTCTCATACACATAGTGTCTCATACTCATTATCTCATATCTTTGCTATTATCATACTCATGTTGTTATCTCGTACACATGTTATTATCTCCTACCCAAAATACGATAAAAGATAATGACAAGAGTATGAGATGATGACAAGGGTATGTGATTGCGAGTATGAAATAATGACTGATGTGTGAGATAATGTGTAAGAAATAACAATAGGAGTATGAGATAATTACAATGGTATGAAATAACGACATGAGATGGACAAAAAAAATGATGACACTTCTTTACCGTTCAAAGTGGTATATTGGTCATAATGATATGTGCAGATTGATATATTGAGCTTTATGGAATTCCAAAATCTTTCTTTTTTGTCCCAACAAAAGTTTACTTTTTATATTAATCAAGGGTATTTTTTGTCATGATTAAATTGGCACACAAAACTTTCATACACAGCATGGCGTATATAACCCACTTTTCACTGAGAGGTGTGTGGCATCACAATGCATCTTGTTCTTTAGTGCATGATTAAGTTGCATCATAGGCGTATATGACTTCCATTCCTTGGTGCAATATCGAGGTGCATCAAAGCTACCACAACCTAATTCTCTTATGCAACGCCAAGTGCCAACTTAAAGCCCTCTTCTCTTCAGTTGCACAAAACATGTGCATGGATTCTTCCCAGTTGCAATGGCAAGTTACATCACAACTACTTCACTACAAACTCTAGCATGGAATTTATTATCCTCTTGTTTTTTCCATAGTCACAAATATCATTTGTGTTTTAAATGGCAAGGTTTTTCTGGGGTATAATACCAATTTGAAAAAATGAAAAATATGGTAAAATTTTTAAAGAATTAAAAAATATTCAAAGTTAGAGAAAATAAAACAAATGAGAAACTAATAAGACAACACCAAAAAATAAGGGAACAAGCAACAGATAAAAATTAGAAAATGAAAGAAAGCATGTTTAAAAAAACATGAAAAATCACCTAAAAAAAAGGGGGGGGAGGGGGTTTTGGCATTCTTTTACCATTTTATTATTTTTTTACCATTTTATTTGGATGACTTACTTTTCGTCTTTGAAATGCAATTTTCAGTAAAAATGCTTCCTTTGTGGCTGGTTTTTTCCTCCATTTACCTCTTCTTCACTAAGTTTCCCTCTTTCTCTTGTTTTGATCTTGTTTCCTTCTTCCTTCTTCATTCACATTAAATCACAAGCTCTCTTCCATTGATGAAAGAGGTACACATACACATTCTCTCTCTCTCTCTCTCTCTCTCTCCACCATATTAGAAGGAGAAAGAGGGAGGAAAATGTTGTTAGGTTGTGGATGGTGATTAGCCCTCTCTCTCCCTCTCGCTATATATATATATATATATATATATATATATATATATATATATATATATATATATATATATATATATATATATATATATATATATATATATATATATATATATATATATATATATATAAAGATTACCTCTCTTTATCTTTTGCTTCCCAAGGCATTTTAGAAGGGAGGGATCTTTGCCATAGTAGCGGATTTTCTTGTTGCTCATTATTGTTAAGCTTTGTGTCATCTCTCTTTTTCCCAAAATTAAATTGATTTAAAGTAGCCAGCAAGTGTGGAAATTTATGCCTTACAGCTTTGATACTAGATCTAGGAGTTTCTTTTATTTGTTATATATTATAAGGTTAACAAACATGTATGGAAATGATATATATATTTTTTTAATACTACATTTCCTTTGAAACCCATCTGGACCATGGATCTCAACTGCTCTATATTTATGATGAAGGTAGTTAGTTTTTATTAGAGATATGTTAGCTTGATTTCTCTAAGTACAAAAGCGAGATTATGCTGTTGTAATAGCACTTCCTAGTTGCAACTATCACCATCGGCAAACTAAAGTTTAGAGGTGGTCGTAGTGGTTCTTTAATTTGCATGTGATAGGAAACAAATTAACTGGTGTAAAATAATTATATGTGAAACATTTGGGCTTCTTAGATCCACATGAATTGGCATATATAGTGGAGCAGCCAGGACCGCCGGAGGCCGGCCATCGCCTAACGGTCGGCCGCTGCCTGCCAAAACGGCGGAATCCAGCGGTTTTCTATCCCATTGCATTCTGCCCCTTTCTTGACGATGGGCGGTTGAAAACAGCGACGAAGAAGCCACCGGCAGCCACCCAACGGCGTGGGTGGCCCCCGGCGGGTCGCGCAAGGACGGCGGGGCTCGGCCGTCGCCTAAGGGCCGGCCGATTCCTGCCAAGATGGCCGGAAACCATCGCCCCTCTTTGCACCTCTGTCGCCCTTCCCTGCCGCTTCTGTTCCTTCCCCTTCCATATGGCTGCGACGGATGCAAGGGAGCCACCGGCGGGCCGCCAACGGATCACGCCAGGACGGCCGGCAACCAGCCATCGCCTTCCGACGACGATTGCCTGCCATGAACCGGCCGTCCCTTTGCTGTACCCTCCCTATGCCTCATGCGACTGCAGCGGAAGCCCGACGGCTTCCGTTGCTCTCCCACGCAAGTATTTTTTTTTTTTTTTATGAAATGCAGCTGGAAACAGGGGAAAAAATCGAAAGGAAAGAACGCCCAAAACCATTAGAAATTCAACGATTTAACGTAGAACATGAGCTCTGATACCAATTGTTGGGATTTCTCTCCTCATGCATACACAAAACCAAACGTATATGCCCTAAAATAGGATCATGCTCATGCTAAATCATTGAATTAAACCAAACCTTAAACTTAAAGCGGAAGCGTACCTGAATCCATCTGAAGAACTGGACGGTAGATCGCGGGGTAGGATCTTCCAGGGTCTTTGCGGCCGCACGTGAGGTCTCTCTCAGATGGGGAAGAGATAACCCTAGAAACCAACGTTTCAAGCAACCATTGCACGACCCCAGGGACCACTACCATTTTATAATGATGATAATTACGGATTCCACCCATCAAAGAGTCCGTAATTGCATACTGGTATCTATACATTTTAAAATTATCCCATACCAACTAAAATGACGTAATATCCCAAAACGTAATCACTTAAGTAGATATTTACTTTAAGACAGCCATAATGTCTGAAATTCCTCATAGACATATGCCGGCCCACCAAATGATCTTACACTCATGAGAGCCCATGGATATTGTCAGGGCAAGCTAGCTCTGTTTTTTAAAGCTAATGAGTCCGAGTTCGAGCCAGTCTTGGCAGCAAAGTCATGAGTATCCTGTGAATCTTCAAATCTGCCCTAAAGATTGAGGCAGGTTCATTAGAGATTAAAACATTGTTTGATAAACAAGCCCTAAACTTTGGGGTGGAAAGTACGTCTCTCAAGTCAATCTTAGAAGCTAAATGCTGAATGAATGTCTGGGTGGCACCTAGACAATCCTATGAAGAAAATGACAATTTCTGCGGTCCAAGACTCAAACCCCCATCATTAAATTTCTTGTTCATTCAAAGATGGTTTGAGTTGGGTAAGCATGTTCGACATTGGTATGAAGCTCAGACAGGAGCTAAACCAGAAATTTTTCATAAAGGAGGTCAGATTAAAGTTTATAAATTTTGACAAGTGCCAAAATATCATTTTTCAAAATTTTTATATAGGACACGTGAAATTTTCTAAAATTTACATGTAAATTAAAAAAAAAAAAAATTGAGAGGGGCCAGGGTCCTGCGAGCCCCCCTTTGGCTCTGCCCCTGAGCTCAGAGTACTTACGTGAATAGGTGATCTTAGCTTGAGATTAAAGCGGTGGCGTCTTGTACCCGTTCAATAAATTTCTTTTGCCTCACTTTAGTGAAAATAAGTGAGCGGAGGCACACACACAAAACATTGAACAAAAAATGCATGCCACACCTTACCTAAAACTAGCTGAGTTCATGCATGTAACAGTAAGAGGGCAAATACATAATAAGTGTATAGATCATTTAAAATGCTGAAAATTAACTTGATCTGATTGTTGAATACATGTTTGAAAGAAATATAATAACAAACGCCATAAGCAAGGAAAATAGTAGTAGCCTTATATAAATGCTGATTAGGAATGAACAACGAGTTGAGTCAACCCGGACTCATAAGCAAGGAAAATAGTAGTAGCCTTATATAAATGCTGATTAGGAATGAACAACGAGTTGAGTCAACCCGGACTCATCTGAAAAGTACTTGAGTCGAGATTGACTCACTTATTAATGAGTCGAGTTCAAACTCAACTTTAAATTTGAGCTTTTTAAATTTAATCGGGCTGGCCCGATGCCTAGGCTCTCTCTCTCTCTCTCTCTCTCTCTCTGTCATCCAGCTATGGGAGTGGCAGCCATGGAGCCCCGTAAAGAAACGAGGCTGGAAGAATCAAAACCGTCGAGCAGCCAAGCTTAGTTAAACGAGTTTCTGCTCGCCGACACATGCTATGAAATTTCGTCAACATGTAAACGAGCTTAGACTAGTCAAGCTTGAGCCGACCTTATTAGGCTTGACTCGAGCTTGAGACAACCTTAATATGAGTTGAGCCCAGCTCCAGCTGGCCAACCTGAAGCTCAACTCAGCTCTTGTTCATTTCTAGTACTGATAACTCTTTGACTTGTTTATAAGTATCAATGCAACACTACTGTTGGTTCCGAATATGTTTATATGATATGAAGAAGCTGAATAGAAGGCAGGTTGCTAGCCGTCAAACAATCAAGTTCAATACTCAGATGTACGTGCCTTGGAAGGAGTAACACCTCGTGTAAAGTGGTGGAACAAATAAAATTTTTTGGAGGGGCACTGATTACTTAATATGTAACAAAGTAAATATTAAACTATCTAAATATATAAGTGAAAGAAAATTGAGAAGCTGGTGTAGGCAACTGCCCAGACCAGTCTATATGTGGCTCCGCCACTACTCATGTATGAATACTAAGAATTGTCGTATGCCAATAAGATTGACACAGAAACAACCCACCTTAAATTAATTGACCCAACCAAATGAACTAACCTATTATGCCATAAACATGATTATGAACTAAGACGATTTGTGATGTTAATCAAATACTTAAAATCCTCCAAAGGTTTTCAATATTATGACTATAGGATTACAATTCTAATCCTTTTACATAAGTTGTTTCAGGTACATTTCTTTAGAGGCACAACATACGTACACCTCAGGTTTCAGGTCAGGCTGAATTTGACTTTGGTATATCAACTTTCATGATCTGACCCAAGATTGAACGAAGTTACTGAAACCTCCTAACAAGATGTCGTTCAGGTCATCAGAACCCAATGAATATTACTAATATTTATAAACATATCAACATCGACTTACTTTCGATATCATCAATAATTAAGTGGTCCCTAATGGGGTTGGCACAAGGATGAGGTGGAGGCTGGGAGGCTGCTGCTCTTCATTTTGAATCCTAAAATGTCGAATCTATATGCTGCAAAATGAGAGCCACCATTGCATGACTTGAAGCGTGCTGGGGGTGACATTCCATTTCGGAAGCATCGAAAGTCGACCATGTACTTTGAGAGGATGAGAGGTCCCATGGGAGCATTGGCCTTCTGCTGGGCAGTGGACTTTCTCTGCTCACCTGAAAGTCAAGTATGAAAACAAACAACTGTAATATCACATCTAATATTTGAGGGTGATCCTTAATTTCATGTATATGTTCTTCCATATGAAAGTGTTACATATAGAAACCCATGGCATTACGCATTGACCCTCACCTTGAATGTTCATGATCTCTCTCTCTCTCTCTCTCTCTCTATATATATATATATATATATATATATATATATGTGTGTGTGTGTGTGTGTGTGTGTGTGTTTGAAGGGAGAAATCTTCTGGCCTCTCACAACATACTATTTATTACATAGCATCAGGCAGTATGTTTAATCACATCCACTTGATGATTGCATCAAGGGGCGATGATTAAATGGAGCTCCAGTTGGTATATATATATATATATATATATATATATATATATATATATATATATATATATATATATATAAACACACCATATTGGAACGTAACAGGATACTGGATCCCAACTAATATTTTGGACTCTTGAATCAACTATCTGGATCCGACCGAACTGCCACTACCCCATTTTATCCAAGTAAATCAACAAATAAGCAAACAAACTCTTAGGGTGGTCAATATTAAGTTGGATTTGAATTGGATATCCAATCGAACTGCTTTAAAAAAAAGTTGTAATAAAAAAAATTGATGTCCAATTGAGAAACAACATCAGATTTTAAAAATGACAAATTGGATTCAGAGTTGTTTTAAATAAATATCCAAATTGTCTTAGAATTCAAATTCAGATTTGAATGTAGTTTAAAATAAGCATCTTATGCATCTCCACATAGTATAATTCAGTTTGAATTCAATTGTGAATTTAAAAGTTGGATTCAAGTTTGGATGTAAATATTGGAGAGGAAAATCAGTTGCTGATTTTCAGGAATCAAGAAGAAAATCAGAAAATAAAATTTCAGGAAAGAAATCATAATCTTTCCCTCTTTGTTGTAAATCATAGATTGTAATTTATCAATCCCATAATTTGTGGGATCTCTACACTTGTATAAATACCCCATCATATATGAAATGAGGTATCTCTTTTTCGTCTCTTCATCTTTCTCGTTCCTCTCTATTTGCTCACGTTATTCTTCACATGGTATCAGAGCTGTGAAAGAAAGAAAAGAGGAAAGGCGTTGCTTACCCTGTTTGTCTTTCATTTCTTGTTCTTGATAAGCAGAACGAGAAAGACAGAGAGAGCTGTTGAGATCGGGAGGTCGTTTTTTTTTGTTTTCTTTTCTTCAATATTCCATAATCGGTATATTTCTGCCTTCTTTCCTGAACCTCACCTTGGTTGGGGGTTTAGAAGAGGAAGAAAAGAATCGCCCAATTTCATTTCCCTGTTATTTCTGTCTTCTTTCCTGAATCTCACCTTGGTTGGGGATTCAGAAGATGAAGAAAAGAATATAGCCCGCTCTGTCCGAGCGAGGTTCTCATTGAGAGGGCCCGACGCTGATTTCTCCAGCGCGTTGAAGTCGTTGAGCTCTGGGCAGCGACACTGGTTTCTCTGATCTTTCTCTTGAAGCTAGAGGCGATCGGGAGAGCTCTGCATCGCCCACTCTCTCTTTCCGTTTTTGCCTCTCTCTGCACAATCCCAAAAACGGAGGCCGTCCGTGGAAGAGCTGAACGCGAGAGAGTTGTTCCGCCCTCGTCCGCAAGTCACTCATCCGCCGCACTCGCGACTTCAACATCGTCCTCGACGACGTCGCCATCACCCAGCAGGTCGCTCAGCAGGAAGCGGAGAGATCGAAATTCGTGGTCGCTAAGGCTGAGCAGGAACGACGGGCTGCGATTATCAGGGCGGAGGGAGAAAGCGAGCGTCCGTTCTACTTCATCGTCGCCCGATTCTTCCACCGCTTGCCGCGCCAGAGATCGTTGCTCACTGTCACTCAGACTGAGAGGTCGGGAGGTCTCTGCCCTCTCCTCCACCGTCGCTCAGAGAGGTCGGGAGGTTTCTGCCCTCTCTCGCTCAGACCTCCGCCCGCCCTTTTTTTTTGGGTTCGGATCGATCTCTTCAACCTCTTTGTTTTGCATCCGAAAGCTTCCGTGAGAGGTAATCTAAGGGACGTCGACTCGGAAAGGTTTCTCGCTCATTGGTTTTCAGAAGGGATCCTCGCGGACAGGTATTATCTTGAAGTCAGATTTGGATCCAGATCTGAAGCTTAGTACTGTGTACTAAATTTTTTCTCGACATTCAATATTTTCTATCACTATGGCGACAACTCCTGTAGTTGATCGGGCTGTTGGTGAACAAAATGACTCACCTTTCATCATGCACTACTCTGATAATCCTGGTGCTATTCTAGTAACCAATCCTCTTGTTGGCGACAACTATTCCACATGGCGACGGGCAATGAAAATGGCCCTTAGTGCTAAAAACAAGTTTGGATTTGTTGATGGTTCTATTCCAAAACCAACAACCACTAGTTCAGAATATATAGCATGGGTTCGTTGTAATGATCTGGTTCTGTCTTGGATTCTCAATTCATTATCCAAGGAGATAGCAAATAGCGTCATCTATGCCAGTGATGCTCACGAAGTTTGGATTGACCTTCAAGAACGTTTCTCTCAAGGTAACGCTACTCGTATTTATCAATTGAAGAAGATGATATCTGATTTACGTCAAGAACAAAATTCGTTGGCAGTCTACTTTACTACACTCAAAACTTTTTGGGATGAACTTGGATCTTATTCGACTGTGTCTGCATGTACTTGTGGTGCATTTAAAGAGTTTCATTCATGTCAAGATCATGAAAAAGTTTATCAGTTCTTAATGGGGTTGAATGAAAGTTTTAGCAATCTTCGTAGTCAGATTCTTGCTATCGACCCTCTACCCAACATTAATAGGGTCTATGCTATGCTGCTTCAAGAAGAGACTCAACGTCTTCTCACACCAAAAATGTCTGGATTCAATAACATAGCGCTTGCAGCTAGGTCTTCTCCTACATCGTATACCAAAAAGAATCTGGTAAGGACGCCTAATGCTACTCGCAATCGTCCCCGACCAAAATGTGATCACTGTGGAATGCTCGGGCATATCAAATCTTGATGTTATGTGCTTCATGGTTATCCTCCAAATCATCCTAAGGCTACAGGTTCAACTGGTGATTCATCTAAAATTGACAAGGTGCAACAGGGAGGAACATCGGCAAATAATGTAAAAGTCAATGCTGTTTTGTCACAACTTACCGAAGAACAGGTCAGTCAATTGGCATCTTGGTTAAATGTTGATACTTCACCGGCTACCGCTAATCTAGCAGGTAAACAATCGTTCTCAACTCATTTTCCTTGGATTATTGACACCGGAGCCTCAGATCATATGACCCCTCATTTACATTTGCTTTATAATATCAAAATTTTACCAAAACCGCGTGTCATTAACCTACCCAATGGACATCAAACACTAGTTTCTACTACTGGAACAGTTTACCTTTCAGCCAATATTCAGCTTACTGATGTCCTATATATTCCTGATTTTAAATACAATTTATTATCAGTTCCAAAGTTCACCAAGTCNTTACCTTTTCCAACTAGTACTAGTAGAGCAAGTGATCCGTTTGGCTTGATTCATTGTGATATTTGGGGAGGATATGCTACGTCGTCTCACACGGGTGCACATTACTTCCTTACCATCGTAGATGATTTTACACGATCTACTTGGGTTTTCTTGATGAGGTTCAAATCTGAAACATTTTCTTGTTTAACTCGTTTTTGTGCCATGGTGTTTACTCAATTTAATACTCATGTGAAATGTGTTCGGAGTGATAATGGTGCTGAATTTACAGCTCATAATATGCAAGCATTTTTTCATGAACATGGCATAGAACATCAAACCTCATGTGTTGGAACTCCTCAACAAAATGGACGTGTTGAGAGGAAACATCGCCATCTACTAGAGGTGGCGCGAGCACTTAGATTTCAAGCAAATCTCTCGGTAACTTTTTGGGGTGAATGTATTTTGACAGCAACCTTTTTAATTAATAGAATGCCATCAATTCTTTTAAATAACAAATCTCCGTTTGAACTTCTCTTTCATAAAAAGCCCCATTATGAAGATTTGCGTGTTTTCGGATGCTTGTGTTATGCCAAAAACTTAAACCCCATGCATAAGTTTTCATCATGTGCACGAAAATGTGTTTTTGTCGGATATCCTCATAATCAGAAAGGGTATCGGGTATATGATTTGGATACCAAACAAATTTTTACAAGCAGAGATATATCTTTTTTTGAGGATAATTTTCCATTTCTAACCGAGTTATGCCATACAAACAATTTGAACAATGTTGTTTTACCTCATCCTCAACCTGATTACCTTGGAGAGAAATATATGTCATCGTGTGAGAATGGTGTTCCAGCAAATTCTTCCCCGTTATCTCCTATTCAATCTCACGATTCCATAAACAATGACCAAAATCTACCAGTTTCAGATCATCAAGCTATGTCCAATGATCCACCTCCTCCAGATTCACTTGCTCTACGAAAATCTAGTCGTTCTCGTCATTCACCATCTTATCTTCAAGACTATGTGTGTTCCAATGTGATGGTTATAAGTTCACCGCCTAAGGAATCTACTTCAACTAAGCAATCCTTAGGTACACGTTATCCCATACACAATTATTTACCTGTTCACAAATTCTCTAAATCCCATTATGCATTTTTAACATCTATCATGAGTGATGTTGAACCTAGCTCGTATGCGGAAGCGGTTAAGTATCAACATTGGCAAAGTGCTATGGCTGATGAGATTCAGGCTCTTGAACAAAATAGTACATGGTCTATTACTACTCTGCCTCCACAGAAAAATCCCATTGGTTGTCGTTGGGTTTATAAGATCAAACGGCGATCAGACGGAAGTATTGAACGCTACAAAGCCAGACTTGTTGCTAAAGGATACACTCAACTAGAGGGTCTTGATTATCATGAGACATTTGCTCCAGTTGCAAAGTTAACAACCATGCGCACACTTCTTGCTCTTGCTTCTATTCAAGGATGGTACTTATATCAAATGGATGTGAGTAATGCATTTATACATGGAGAATTACATGAGGAAATATACATGACCATTCCTCCAGGCCTTCTGCGTGAGGGGGAGTATTCTAGTAATAAAGTGTGTCGCCTTCATAAGTCTCTGTATGGACTCAAGCAAGCGCCACGTAACTGGTTTCACAAGCTGTTATCTGCACTCAAAGGCGCTGGTTTCATTCAATCATCAGCTGACAATACTCTCTTTATTCGGAAACATGAAAAACAATTTATTGTTATTCTTGTCTATGTTGATGATCTTATCATTGCAGGAAATGATGAATCAGGAATTGCTTCAGTTAAGCAATATTTACATTCGAAATTTCACATTAAGGACTTGGGAATACTTAAGTATTTTCTTGGCATAGAAGTTGCAAGAGCGCCATCGGGAATATTTCTAAGTCAAAGAAAATATATTGTGGATATTTTGAATGATGCAGGTTTGATGGGAGCCAAGCCTATAGACTTTCCAATGGATCAAAAATTGCGATTAACTCCCAATGATGGTATTCCACTGAAAGATCCAGCTAAATACAGGAGGTTAGTTGGACGTTTGATCTATTTAACCATTACTCGTCCAGATATAATGTATTCAGTCCAAGTTCTCAGTCAGTTCATGCAATCACCACGAACTACACACTATGAAGCGGCACTTAGAGTATTGAAGTATTTAAAGGCTTCACCAGCAAAAGGAATACTTTTATCCTCATCGAGTGCAAAACAATTGAGGGCCTATTGTGACTCAGATTGGGCTAGCTGTCCTACCACTCGTAAATCAGTTAGTGGATATATTGTGTTCTTGGGGAATAGTCCTATCTCTTGGAAATCAAAGAAGCAGTCTACTATTGCCAGATCGTCTGCTGAAGCAGAATACCGGGCAATGGCTTTGACAACTTGTGAAGTTGTTTGGTTAAAAGCCTTATTAAATGACTTGGGATGGAGTCATGATAAACCAGTCAATTTATATTGCGACAATCAAGCTGCTTTACATATTTCAGCAAATCCAGTTTTTCATGAAAGAACAAAACACATAGAGCTAGATTGTCACTTTGTAAGAGAAAAAATTCAGCAGGGAATAATTCAGGCTCATCATGTATCATCATGTATGCAACTTGCTGATATCTTCACTAAACCATTGGGGAGAGACAGTTTTCAAACTTTGAGAATCAAGTTGGGTGTTTCAGATTTGCACACACCAACTTGAGGGGGAGTATTGGAGAGGAAAATCATTTGCTGATTTTCAGGAATCAAGAAGAAAATCAGAAAATAAAATTTCAGGAAAGAAATCATAATCTTTCCCTCTTTGTTGTAAATCATAGATTGTAATTTATCAATCCCATAATTTGTGGGATCTCTACACTTGTATAAATACCCCATCATATATGAAATGAGGTATCTCTTTTTCGTCTCTTCATCTTTCTCGTTCCTCTCTATTTGCTCACGTTATTCTTCACAGTAAAAATAAAAGTCAGGTTTGGTTTGGATTCATAAATTTGAAAATCAGATTCAAATATATAATAGATTCCTATACGTGAACATCTAATAAAATTAATGGGTATGGTATGTAATGGGTATTTTCTTTTCGAATCCAATCCATTGACATCCTTAAAAATTTACTCCTCTCTCACGATATACAACACTATATGAAAATATTTAATAAGAATGTCCCACACCGCAAATAGAGCGAGGCCGAACTCTTTCCTTTGACAAAAACTAAGGAGAAGCAAGCAAACTACTATAAACAGTATATGGAATACAATAACTTACTCTTAAACTGCCAAATAAATCATGATAGGAAAAGAATTTAGATTAAAGAGCCCTTCCATCAAGAACAGCATCAAGTCAGCTTCTTCTATTGTCATTGTGCATAAAAGGAAAACAATATATATGGTCTATCAATAAGTTTGGTATATATATCATCTGCTCGATCATTAATATGATATGCATCAACCGTTGTTGCACCGTAGACCTTTAGTAACTCTTGTGGCGATTATTTTGTAACAATATATTTCTAATTTTTAACCATTCAACAACATTAAACATTCGACACTTTTAATTTTTAGTTATCCAATAACATTTGTTATCTGGCACTCTAAATCATTGATTAGAGAGAAAAGTACCGATGCTGCTTTTGGAACACATGTTATTTATACATGTACTTACTTAGCTATTCAATAACATCAGAAATTTGACACTGTTTAACTATTGATTAGAGAGAAAACCAGTACCGCAAGCTGCTTTTGGAACACACTTTATTTAAACATGTACTTACTTCGAGAATGTATCTTTGAAATGCATAACATTTTTCTTATAAAGCGTTCATTCAAACAAAAATATGACGGACGGGCTCAAATAACTCTCACATCAAAATTGAAAGAAAAAAATGTCGTTTTTTGGATTGTTTTTGAATTAACAGCGTCAGGGACTTCATAATAAGTATTGATCATCAGTTCAAGCCAGTTTCTGTCATAGTGTGTAAAAAATGCTTGACATTTCAACTACTAATTTGTAATAGAGCTCCCTTGCTTGCATTTCTCCAGTACCATATTTAATCACTTTTATATCATATATGTAGAAGATCATCTGATCGGTCATATGACCAGCCATTGGAACTTGTCTATTGCGTGTTTAAAGAATCCTTGTACATGATTCACTTGTCAATGGGAATGATCTATATAGAAATATAAAAATATGTTTTGTGCCTCAAATACTCGACACACCTGGCTGAAGTTATTTGTGACCTCAAAGTTGAACGTTCACATGTTTCTCAATATAGCAGATATGTGCCAATGAGCATGAGAGAGATAAATTTTTTCATGAGGGGGGTCGAATTAAAGTTTCTAAGTTTTGAGTAGGGTCGAAATATCAATTTTCAAAAATTTTATATAAAACAAATGAAATTTTCTAAAATTTACATGTAAATTAAAAAAAATGAAGTGGGCTCAAGGCCCATGCGGGCTCTACCTTGACTCCACCCGTGCTCACAACCCAAGTGAAAAGCTGAAATCCTTCCCTTTCATTTCCCTTCAGGGTTTAAGGAGACGTTGAACCTCAGGTGAAATCCATGCATCTTCATCAGTTTGATGATATACCGTACCTCTTATAGTCAAGGAAAGTAACTCCATGGAAAATACATTGGGTTCACAAATTACCGGTTCCATGCTGCCCACCTCTTATGGTCCAGAAAAGTAACATCCATGGAAAGATCACTTGTTCACAAATTACCACAAAAAACTTGTTATTTAAGAAAACATTCAGTCAGATCTTTTTAGAAATACTCTAATTTTCAACATTAGTTGTTCAAGTTAATCATTCATCCATGTCCACGCCCTTGCTCTTGGGTGGAGAGATATAAGGTACATAAATAGAGGAGGAGGACTAGGAAAGAAACTGCAGTGGTTTATAAACTACAAATTACATAAAAAAAATTTCTTCATAAATTTTTTAAAAAGGCAAATGATGCCATTCAATGTTTTCGGTTAGCTATTTAAAAACTGAATCTTTCATTTGTAAATTGTTTTACAAACTCAAGCAGCTTTTCGTAATTTGTCAAACATTTAACAATTCCTTTTAGATATCTTAAACTTTTAAATGGTACTTTATGAATTCTACTCATCAACATGGTAAACTATGAGGGGCATGGTTGAACAAGTGGGTCTTCAAAAGTTTGGGCGCGGTCACGTCAGTTAGATTCTCTCAAACATGACTCTTCTAAACTATAGACAAGATGGTAAACTTTGAGGGACATAGTGTAGTTGGTTGAACTGTTGTTGGGTCTATGAAAGTTTGATTATCAGATAGATTATCCCGAACAGGACACCTCCAAACTATACACAAATGATAGACAATATTTTAATTGGCAGGTATCCACTTCCCATCCAACCTTAAAACTCCATGAAACATGCATGGTAAAAGGTCAAAGGTCAAACATACCCAAAAAGAAAGTATACGGGCATCCCAACATCATCATCATCGTTTATCATCCATCATCATACCATCATTATCATTCATCCATGATCGTCCATCCGCACATCATCGTCATCTATCGTCACATCGGCGCCCCCACAAGCCGGGTCCATGGCCGGAGAGTGTCAACTATCAAGATTTGTTTCACGCAGAAGAAAGGTCCACGCGGCAGGGGAAGGCGAGCTCCGGATCGTAGATCTGAAGCTGGGCGCTGATTGGGCGGGAGGTCGACGTCCAGGAGTGCTCTTTTCCGGCCACCGGAGACGGAAGGCGGCAGAGCCGACGGACGCGTGGAGATGTGAAATATCCGCATCCCGATTGGGAGGAGGAGAAAGCGGATGGGATGGCTGTGCGCCGCCCACCACATGCTCTGTGTGGACTCCGCTCCTACTTCCTCCACCCTCAATCACGTTAACAAGGGGATTTCGGATTTGCGGTGTAAAACTTTAGGGCCTTCAATGAGTCCCTTTCAATGGAATCGGTGACAAACTGATTCCATTCGTTAGCCGATATATATTCATTTCATTATTCAAGGGTATCGTGTACTATGTGCTATTTATTCTGAATATTATTTTATATAAAATTGTAAAGTAATTATTTTTAGGTTTTTACTATGTTTTTAAAGTACATATGATAATAGTTTTGACCAATTTATATATAATTCGATGAATCGGCCGATTTAACCTGGCCGATTCACTCTGGACCATGCCTCATGCCATGTTAGGGTTAGCAGCACTTGTGCACTCCAAATTTGAGATACAAAATCTAGGGTTGGGTCCAAAGGTCACCATGGATGGATTTTCTCATGAGTTGGTATAAAATCATTATGACATGCAGTAGTGACGTTTATTGTAGTTCTAGTGTTGTTAGATACGTTACATATATATATATATATATATATATATATATATATATATATATATATATATATATATATATAGGAAAATTGAAATCCACTAGTTGCCTAATGTTGTCCAAAAATGCTTAAATACATCTTAAATAATCGCTAAAAATCATAATAAACTGTCACTATGCCATAAACCGTTGTTAATGTTTCTGTTCCATGGTATTTTCAACTACTGTTTTTAAATATTCATGGATTTCTACACCTAGGTGTGTCCATAAAAATCTCACAGTTCACACCTAGAGCTCAATGTAGTGCACAGGGGAGGAACCAAAAAAATTTCATGAAGGCAGCTGAATTAAAGTTTCTAAATTTTGAAATTGGACGAAGTATCAATTTTCAAAACTTTTATATGGGACAAGTAAAATCTTTTATTTGCATGTAAATTTTTATTTTTTTTTTTTTGAGGTGGGGCCAGGGCCCTTACAGGACCAACCCTGGCTCCGCCCCTGGTAGTGCATATGCCTTTCATGTCATGCAGCCCGATGCATTGCATATGAGAGGCTGGAAACCAGGAATCTTACACACAGACATGCACACGAAGGACACGAAAAATGTTTTGATTGAAGGTTTTATATTATAGATGGGTTTCCCATGCAGCCTTCTGACTTGTATCTTATTTATTCAACAATAGCATGCATCTATGTGTGCAACTTACCATTTTTTTTGGGTCATATGAATAATGTTTTGACTTGTCATAGTTAAACAATAATTTGGTGCTTTAATGGAAGCTTAACAGCCTAATTTAAATAGACTTAATAACACTTTATATGTGCTAGGATTATATCGTAACCTTTGCTCATTAACTAACAATTTGTGCATGTGTTTGAGTTTGTTTAGATAGCAACTAATTATGGTTGTAATCAGTATATATTTTGACATATATATGTGCCAATTTGACCCATTTCTAGGCTCGGGCCCTTGATTCGGTGGATCCCAACCCCTCCTTAACAATTTGGGTTCCAACTCCAAAAAAGTTAGAAACGAGGACAACCATCTATTTAATAACCCCATTTATAAGCCTTTGAAGATCCCTCACAATCTTCAATACGAGACTTAAATTTTTTGAGTGTTACAAGTGGTCAAGAAGAAATTTCTCGTTATGGGTTGCTGTTAGTTTAAATTTTAAAATTTAAAGAGCACTTATAATTAAAAAATTTAAAAGCAATGAAGTTTTTATGTATAAATAAAACAAATTCTGTGGGCCTGTGCGGTCAATTGCCCATAAGAATCTCAACCTTGGCTATGCCACCTGGAAGAGCTAAGCTGGAAGGTTTTTTTGTTTGCTTTTCTTTTAAACATATTATCCTGCTCAAACAATCAATTAATGGAAATTTCAAGAAATGTTTGGAGTTTCGATGACCCTAGATTTTGTATGACCGGAGGTTCTTTACAGTCCAAATACATTCAAGTGTGAAATATAAAAAATAATTATATGCCGTAGTCTTTTATATGATGCTGCTGCTGTACTCTCTGTTGAGGATACGAAGCAGTCCATATGATAATGGAGATTGAGAAAGAAACAAGGAAGACACATCGATGGTAGTTCCTTTCACGGTGGGCTCCGGTCAAGTGCTAGAATTTAAGAACTCGGAGTGGAAAATTGAACCTCTTATGAAAGAAACAGAAAAAGGCGCGTAGATGCTTGGTCCTCTCAAAGTCACTTCCTTTGGTAGGAACACTTGGGATGTAAGGAGAGACGTAAAATGCAATGTCTCATGAACGTAGACGCTTGGTCCTCTCAAAGTCACTTTCTTTGGTAGGAACACTTGGGATGTAAGGTGACGTAGAATGCAATGTCTCATGAATATGTTTCAATAATCAAGAAATATTTTTCAAACATTGTTATTAGATCTCTCCTAATGCATATTCCGCTGCAAAGCCTGACGGGCTGAGCCCCATCATTTATTAACAAAAAAAAAATTGGTATTTACAAACAACAAAAACGTAAGGGGAAAACATCTAGAATTGTATAAAGTGGTATTTACATACAACAAAAAAGTAAGGGGAAAGCATTTAGAATTATATAACGTTGGTGATACGTGTCATACTGATACTGGTACATGCACGAAATTTCATGCACATCTTATTCACATAAAAAACAAGTTTTGGTAAGATACAAATAAAAATAAAAAAAGTGAAATAACTATAAAAGGACATGTTTTTTTTTTTAATTACAAAAACATCCATTTCTTTTACTACATATGTAAGCGACATCCGCATAATGGTGCATGCAACCTCAATGTTGACGCAAAGTTAATTTGGCGTGATCCTTGCAAGTCCTTAAATTCTTCTCTGTCCTCACATATTTTCCATTATCGTTGCTGTATCATTGTCCTTTCCCGGTGCCTGCAGCCCGGCGCTCCTGCTACAGACCAACCTCCATTTTTGCTCTTATTTCATTGTCAACTAGCTAGATACCTATCGCGATCTCCCCCGGATATCTCCCTCTCTCTATCAATCTGTATATATATTACATATATATTTACATACATAGAGATATAGATATGTACATATATGGCAGTCTGAAGCACTAGTATTTACTTGCTTCAAAGGGAAATGCAAAGATTAAACAGGCAATCCCCACACATAATCAAGGAGAACATGTTTCAGAACTGAGATCATACAAAGGACCGGAACTCTGAAGGCCAGGGGAACCGTCCAGCATCCGCTGCAAGATCCACTCGTTGAACGACTCGAACGAGAAGTCGGAGTACTCCATGAAAAAGTGGTCGTGATCGGGGCTAGTCTGCATCTCGGGAGTTGCAAGGTGATGGGGCGGTAGAGTTCCCGGATCCTGAGCTTCGACATGGGCCTTGGGGGCGTCGTCGAGGTACGGCAAGTTCAGGGGCTCCGGCCTGAGGGGCATGGAGGCCTCATTCCGGCCGGTGAGCGCCTGCACCAGCGCCCTGAAATCGGAGGCGCTTGCCTGAAACATCTTGGGGTCGCCGATGTAGACGACCTTGACGGGATCCTTCCTCTTGGGGCTCACCCTTTTCATGGCGGTCTTGTCCTGGACTCTCGCCCTACCCATCTGCTCGATCCTGTAAATGGTGTTGACTTCTTTGGATTGAGGCGCGCAAGCGTGAGGGAGATTCGATATGCCTACTTTGGATGAGGATCTTGCTTCCCTTGCCTTTATAATATGAAGCGGGAGGGGAGGGGCTTCATCATTTGAGTGGGGTAGGGGGATAGGTGATCAAAGTTAATGGTGTGGGCCCTGATTCGCTCAGAGGACGACACGTGGCCCTTTCCGATGGGATGACATATCTAAGATGATGTAAGAGCTGTGACATATCATATGGGAATGGTAGGAGGGATATTTTGGTGTTTGGTTTGACATTAGAAAAACGCAGCAACTGTTGTCACAGCACTCCTCAGACGGCGTTGGAACAGGGTTGTCGCAGCAAGTGTGTCCTGTTTTTCATGGAGGGGAAGGAGGCGCAGTAGGTGTGGATTGTTTCTCGTGGAGGGAAAGGAGAGGTGTGGACTGTTTCTCGTGGAGGGAAAGGAGGCAACAGTTTCTAGTGGAGGGAAAATGAGACCACAGTTTTTTTCTCCTTTTTTGCTTCTTCTTCTATTGGGTCCTCATGGGTATTGTAGGCAAAAAAAAAAAATTCATTTTCCCTTCATTTCTTTTCCCTCTCATTCCCTATAATTTTGGAGGATTTGGATTTACATTAATCTATCATTTCCTTTTCCTTGCGGTCAAACACACTTTGTCTTTTTCCCTCCCTTTCAAATTAGCCAACCAAACAAAAGAAGGATTGTTCAATCCCTCCCTTTCCCTCCAACCAAACAGGCCATCAAAGAAAAACCTTTTCATCAGTATAAAGTAACAAAATCTCATCTATTCGCAAAAAAGGATATTGACAATTTTCAAAGACAGTTTAAACGAAGAACTCTTGAAGGGCATTTGATGGAAAGAACAATGTTAAAACAGAGATAATAGCATGTCGAAAAACAAAGCAAGGAAAATGGCAGACGTAAAGAGGAAGACAAGGAAAATTCTGCTAATGGATTACCCAGCGCCTTGATCATTATTGAGAGATATTTATATGCACCTACAAAGAAAAACAAATCTGTTTTATGAACTGTGCAGAATGGAATTTAACTTTGCATGTATGTCAATGGGTTTCCTTCAAAAAGATCAACATTGTGAAATCGGATGTCAATGAGTTTCCAAGCGGGTCAAAGGTGGATTGAGCATTTTAACACTTCCATGGCAACAACATCTAAAACAAAAAAAAAAAGTTTTCGTAAATTTTAGGATAAACGTAATTTTATTTTATACAAGTTCCAACAAGATGATACAAGTTTCTACAAAAATGTCAATAAGATGAAATGTCTCAAAAGTGCATTGAAACATTATCAAATCCAATTTTATTGGAAATAACCACAATCAGGAAGAATATCTGAGGACAATCTTCATTATGTACAGATTAAACTAAAAAACTATCATAGCATGCAACACTGCAAAGAGTGTCTAGGACATGATGCACCTTGTTGCTAGATTAGGGTGTTTCATGTAAGCCTGGGCACCGGGCCAGGCTACCGGTAGATGCCAGGTACCTTGCCTGACTCAGGCCTAGGGTCGAGCCCAGAAAAAAGGGCACCGAACTGGCCCGGGTGTACATAACAAGCGTACATTGAAGGTGGACCTTACTGCCAATATACACATTTACTTCATTACTTCAACATTACATATATACAACAAATATTTTTAATCATGCAATTATCATTATCTCATACGTTTACCATTACCTCATACTCATTGTCTCATACCCTTATTATCATCATGTAAGTGTCATTATTTTATGCCTCTATCATTATCATATCTCAGTCACTATCTCATGCCAATGACATACCTCTGTCACTATCTCATGTTCATTATCTCGTCCCACTGTCATTATTGTACCCATATCGTTATCTCATACCTATTCTCATACACATAGTGTCTCATACTCATTATCTCATACCCTTGCTATTATCATACTCATGTTGTTATCTCATACACATGTTATTATCTCCTACCCAGGGTACGATAAAAGTTAATGACAGGGGTATGAGATGATGACAAGGGTATGTGATTGCGAGTATGAAATAATGACTGATGTATGAGATAATGTGTAAAAAATAACAATGGGAGTATGAGATAATGACAATGGTATGAAATAACGATATGAGAGGGACAAAAAAAATTATGACACTTCTTTACCGTTCAAAGTGGTATATTGGTCATAATGATATGTGCAGATTGATATGTTTGAGCTTTATGGAATTCCAAAATCTTTCTTTTTTGTCCCAACAAAAGTTTACTTTTTATATTGGGTATTTTTTGTCATGATTAAATTGGCACACAAAACTTTCATACACAGCATGGCGTATATAACCCACTTTTCACTGAGAGGTGCGTGGCATCACAATGCATCTTGTTCTTTAGTGCATGATTAAGTTGCATCATAGGCGTATATGACTTCCATTCCTTGGTGCAATATCGAGGTGCATCAAAGCTACCACAACCTAATTCTCTTATGCAACGCCAAGTGCCAACTTAAAGCCCTCTTCTCTTCAGTTGCACAAAACATGTGCATGGTTCCCTGTTGCAATGACAAGTTGCATCACAACTACTTCACTTCAAACTCTAGCATGGAATTTATTTTCCTCTTGTTTTTTCCATAGTCACAAATATCATTTTTGTGTTTTAGATGGCAAGGTTTTTCTGGGGTATAATACAAATTTTAAAAAATGAAAAATATGGTAAAATTTTTAAAAAATTAAAAAAAAACTTCAAAGTTAGAGAAAATAAAACAAATGAGAAACTAACAAGACAACACCAAAAAATAAGGGGACAAGCAACAAATAAAAATTAGAAAATGAAAGCAAGCATGTTGGCATTAAAAAAACATGAAAAATCACCTAAACTAAAAAAAGGGGGTGAAAGGGGGTTTTGGCATTTTTTTACCATTTTATTATTTTTTTTACCGTCTTATTTGGTTGAATTACTTTTCATCTTTGAAATGCAATTTTTAGTAAAAATGCTTCTTTTGCGGCTGGTTTTTTCCTCCATTTCTCTCCATCTTCACTAAGTTTCCCTCTTTCTCTTGTTTTGATCTTGTTTCCTTCTTCCCTCTTCATTGGCATTAAATCACAAGCTCTCTTCCTTTGATGACAGAGGTACACACACACTCTCTCTCTCTCCACCATATTAGAAGGAGAAAGAGGGAGGAAAAAGTTGTTAGGTTGCTGATGGTGATTAGCCCCCCCTCTCTCTCTCTCTCTCTCTCTCTCTCTCTCTCTCTCTCTCTCTATATATATATATATATATATATATATATATATATATATATATATATATATATATATATATATATATATATATATATATATATATATATATATATATAGATAGATAGATAGATTACCTCTCTTTATCATTTGCTTCCAAGGCATTTTAGAGGGGAGGGATCTTTGCCATAGTAGCGGATTTTCTTGTTGCTCATTGTTGTTAAGCTTTGTGTCATCTCTGTTTTTCCCAAAATTAAATTGATTTAAAGTAGCCAGCAAGTGAGGAAATCTATGCCTTACAGGTTTGATACTAGATCTAGAAGTTTCTTTTATTAGTTATATATTATAGGGTTAACAAACATGTATGGAAATCTTTTTTTTTTTAATACTACATTTCCTTTGAAACCCATCTGGACCATGGATCTCAACTGCTCTATATTTATGATGAAGGTAGTTAGTTTTTGTTAGAGATATGTTAGCTTGATCTCTCTAAGTACAAAAGCGAGATTATGTTGTTGTAATTGCACTTCGTAGTTGCAACTATCACCATCGGCCAACTAAAGTTCAGAGGTGGTCATACTGGTTCTTTAATTTTCATGTGATAGGAAACAAATTAACTGGTGTAAAATAATTATATGTGAAACATTTGGTTTTCTTAGATTCACATGAATTGGCATATATAGTGGAGCAGCTATAGCGTTTTATTGTTATGGTAGTCATATTCTATTAGGTTTCATCACAAGATCATCATTCAACATTCAAATACCAATAATTTCATAAGTGAGATAATTTTTGTTCAATAAATTTGATATGAAAACAATGAACTTAAATGGGACATTTAGTATTATGTTTTCCTGGACCATTATTCATGTTTAATTCTGTGGAGCTCTTACACAGGAACAAGTTTATGATAGCATAAAAATTGCAGCCTTCTAGAGTAGAAAAATTTGCACTTATTGCTCTCATATTAAGGATAGAACAAGGACATTCTTTTCTTTTGGGTGCAAGAGGAAATTGCACAGTATGACGCTTGGATCATTCCTCCTTTATTTATATTGGTGCATAACTGAATCTGTAACTTACAAAGCTTCAAGAATTTTAGACTTGAATTTTTTATGAAGTCCGCGTTTTTTGCTTTAGATTCTTTGGTATCTAAACCATTTGAATCTCATTATTCATTAACGACCACTTCTGTTTTGTGCTTGTATAAATATCTAAGATTTTTCTGTTTTCATGTTATAGTTTAAACTGACTCGCAATGTAAATGTGTTGAATTCTTAATTTTTGTTCAATAGTTTTCTCTCCATTTATCAAATTTAATCCCCGTCTAATTGTTCATGAAATATTTATAATGTCAATGAGTGTCTGAAGAGATACTTTTTAGCATCCTTGCTTTCCAGCAATATCAAATGAATGAACACTCTTAAGCATTTCTAGGTACTAGGCTCATTTTCACACCTCAAAATGTTCGGTAGGCCTTTCTCTTGTAACTTTTGACTTGTAATCTGCAGAAATTTTGCAGTTCACAACACACACACCCACATATAAGCAGTATTTCCTAACAAAAGAATGTCATGGGATGAGAGTGTGGAAAAATATGATCTATAATAAAAATTTGTTCTAGCACAAAGGTAGTTCTTTGTTATATTAGTTGCTTACAAGGGTCACTACTGCATTTTTTTATTTGTTTCTAAGGATAATTCATGCTTTAAATACTTTGGCATTTATTGTTATTTTGATTCTATCAGCCAATGTATTACAGTTTTTTCATAAACAGTTGCGGCAAAAAAGTTAATATTGTGGATGAAACATGCAAATGCTACCGTACTCTTTGAGCTACCTCTCTTGGTTTTTGGGAGGGAGCGATGGGCGCACATTTTAGTGGCACAGTCAATTATTTTCAGTTTTGATCTACATGACTGACTTAATAGTGATACAACTATGGGCCACTAATAATTATTAGTGCTGCAATTACAAAACATCCACGGAACATGGAGCAGCAGGACTGCGGCAACTACAGGATGCACCAGGATCACGTTTAGTGACGTATCCTGTAACACATATTATTCATTGCTGAATGTTCTTTGGATGGCCAGACCTACATATTTTGTGTTACTGAAGGATCTGTTTGTCATTAGCAACACATTGTTACTAAATAAATTCATAAAACACTTTTTTAAAGTGTTGAACGGATGTAACCAATTTTTTGGTTATGTGCTTGGGACAATAACATAATGTTACTGTTCTCAAAAGGCCCCGAACGTGTCTGAGACAAGGTCCACCACGACACCTTTATCAAACAAGCCAAGAACACATTCAGCCATATCGTTTTCCTCTTTCCAAATATGTTTTCATGCTATTCTCGGTCTGAACATTTGTGCCTAAAAGGTGCAATGCCGAGAAGATGATCCTGCAACAGCAAGTTTCTTGACTGCCTGTTCTCGCTTTTCCATCCCACTTTGAAGTGGGACAAAGAGTGGAACCTGTACCTTTCAATTGTGTTTTGGTGGTCACAGTGTTTTAATAGGGTGTTCAGGGCATATCTCCTACTCCGTTCTCCAACATCGAGGACAAGTCCTAAAGGTGACGAGATGAAGGAAACAATTTCCTATGATAAAGCTGATTTAAACCCTAGTGTGAACTCTAGTACTCTTTATTGTTCATGATGAAATAGACTTCCACAGAATAGGCTACGAGTCCTGTTACCATTTTGTTATACATATTTTTTATACGGTAAAGCAAGGCATCCACCGCCTCTTTTTTGCCCATAACATCACGGGCCCATTTCAAATATTGGCTGCAGAACTGTCACCGTCTCATATTATTTTCGTTACACCTATTTGCGGTTGACCTTGGCCAAGCGCCTTTTTTGCCCATAACATCACGGACCCATTTCAAATATTGGCTGCAGAACTGTCTCCAATCGTTACACCTATTTGTTTCTCAAGTTTTCTTTTGTTAATTTTCATATTCATGACAAATAAATGTAATGATTTTTTTTTATCAATTCGTACCAAATTCTTATTAAATTATTCCATTTCAGTTTACCCCAATTTGGTAGCTGATAGATTTGATTATGAAATTAATTATAATAACATTGTTGCAGACTATGTGCTTTGAAAGTTTATGTGGAAGCTGCATTTAAATACACACCTTTGTACTACTTTCAAATATAAACAATAAAATAAGCATTTCTGCAAACAGCTAGAATAGGCAATTAAATAGCTTAACGTTACTCTTTTTAGCTTTAAGGCACACTTCCAATCTTTTCTCCCACCAGCCATTCAACATTAGTTTGTGCCTGGCGAACACGTAGTCTAACTAAAATGGGACAACAACATTGAAAATAACAAGAAAACAAATGTGAATAAATTGAAGAAAAATATGTTGTTAAAAAAAAACGACCTACAGAGAGTGTTGTGTCTTTGCTCAAATGTTGATCAAATTGTCATATATTTTATTTGATTCTTGGTTCTATCAAGATTTGATATTTTGGTAAAGAGAAAGAGGAATAAGAAAGGAAATTCTGATGTATAGAGGTTCAGTGATTAACACCTACGTCCTCTCTCTCATATATACATTCAAACATGTATATTATGAGGTTCCACTATAATATTTATATGGATTTCATTACAACAGTAAGCCATCGTTTGACTTTACAAAAGTTACATTTCTTTCTTTATTTGGTTTAACTTTACCGTTGTCATGATTTGCTTCAAATGAACCGTTGGTAGAATGATCTTGGTTGCCTTCACTCTTTGATTGTTTTCCATATTTGTTGCCATGTGTATTGCCTTGCATGAGAGCTTCTTGCCTTGAATTGCCATGTGGCTTACCATGTGTCTCAACATGCTTACCATCTGTCTCAACAGGTTCTAACTCGACTCTCAAATGATTGACAACATAACCCCCAGTTCTAGAACGCTTAATTATCATATTTTATCATCCAAAATAATGAAACACTGCTAGAATTAGTGAAGAACACATCCTTGTGGAAGCCAGTGAAAATCAGTTCAAATTTGTTCAAATAATTAACTTAAAATCTACAAAAAATATGTTTTCTTAATGTATAAATAGGTTACATGAACTTGATTAATACGTAAAATCAACTGTCCAACTATTCTCAGTTGGTACAAGCATGTGTTTAACTTCACAAAAGACGACACCTGACAAGTATTCATGTTTTAATAAACAGTTAAAGTTAGTTTCAATGTTGGTAAATATGGTGAGGCGAAGCAAAACATTAAGCTTGTGAAGCAAAATTAAGAGTATTGAAGCATAAGCATTAGGACCGAAATTGTCAAGTATATAATATTCATAAAAATAAAGTCAAAATTTCAAAATTAAAAACAAATGCTAAAATAACAAGTATGTCAAATAAAAATACATGTAGAAAACACATATCCATCTTGTGCCAATCATTGTTCATTGCTTATGGCAAATCACTCGAGTTCATGGCTTACTTAATGGTGCAATGTGTCATATTTGATTCATTTATTTGTTTATTTACTATTTATAATTTATATGATTATTTTTTACCAATTCACACATGATTCTTAATAAGTTATTTCAATCAGCTACCCAATTCAATATACCTGAATTGGGTAGCTGATTCATTTGATTATGAGATTTATTTTAATAACATTGCTTTAGGCTATGTGATTTGGAGGTTTATGTGAAAGCTGCATTTAAGTAGACACCTTTGTACAATTTTCTAGCATAAACATTTCTCAAGCAGCTAAAATAAGCAATTAAACAACTTGAAATTGCACTTTCATAGCAGTGAAGACATACTTCTAATCTCTTCACCAACCAAGCTTTCAACATCAATACACGCCTGAAAATATTCTAATATTAAGACAAATAATGTGTTCTTTGCTCAAATGTTGATCAATTTTCTCAATTAGTTTCTTTGATTTTTAGTTTTAACTCGACTTTCAATCAATTGACTGCAAAACCCTCAATTTTTGAAGCCTTAAAACTCATATTTTATCATTCAAAATCATGAAACATTACAAGAATTCATGAAGAACTCATGCCTATGGAAACCAGGCGAAAATCAGTTCAAATTTGATCAAATAACTAACTTAGAATCAACAGAAAATATATGATTCTTTAAAATATAAATAGGTTCTACTAATCATGAGTACTTAAAAATCAACTGCCCAGCTCTACATTCATATATCCACATCTAAAAACATGATTCTCTAGTAGTCCAAATATTTGTTTAGCTTCCCAAAGGATGACACCTGAAAAGTATTCATGTTTTAAGCAAAGGTAAATTTTATGTCCAATATTGTTAAATGTGATGAGGCGAAGCAAAGATTTAAACCCGTGAAGTGAGGAGAAGCACATTGATGCGTAGTGAACCTAAGCATCAGGATGAAAACTGTAAAGTATATAATATTGATAAAAATGATATCAAACTTGGAAACTACTCTTAAAATAACAATGATATAAGATATAACAATTTTAGCTCATGTTAGTCGTTGTTCACAGCCTGTGAACTGGTTTCATGGCTTATTTAATGCTGCCATGTGTTGTAGCTTATTTATTCATTTGTTTGTTACTATTTGTAATTATTATGATTATTTATGTTTCTAGAGTTTTCTTTTTCAATTTTGCATTTTGATGATTTTATATATATATATATATATATATATATATATATATGTATGACTTTCCAATTCAATTTACTTGAATTAGGACACTGAGTGATTTGATTATGAAATTAATTTTAATTACATTGTTGTAAGCCATGTGCTTTGGAAGTTCATGTGGAAGTTACATTCAAATAGACACATTTCTACAACTTTTTGATATAAACAATAACATAAACATTTTTGCAAACTACTAGAATAAGCAATTAAACAACTTAAAATTGCTTCCATTCTCTTCTCCAACCAAGCATTCAACATTATTAAGCACTTGGAGAACTAGTGGTCTAACTACGATGAGACAGCAACAACAAAAACAACACGACAATATATGTGAATAAATTGAAGAAAAATCTGCCGATTTAAAAAAAATGATCTGCATNTCATCCAAAAACATGAAAAACTGCTACAATTCATGAAGAACATGTGTATTGAAACTGGCCAAAATCAGTTCAAATTTGATCAAATGTTAATTAACTTAGAATCAACAGAAAATATATGTTTCATAGATATAAAAATAGGTTTCGATGACCATAAGTACTTAAAAATCAATTGTTCAGCTCTACATTCGCATATCCAGATCTAAAAATACAAGTCTCTATTGGTCTAAATATTTGTTTATCTTCACAAAGGACGACACCTGAAAAGTATTCATGTTTAAAGCAAAGGTTAATGTTCTTTCCGATGCTATTAAATTTGATGATGTGAAGCAAAGCATTAAGTCCCTAAAGCGAGGCAAAAACTGAAAAGCATAGACAAGTGTAAGCATCATGACCAAAACTGCAAAGTATATAATATGCATAAAAATATTTTCAACATTAAAAACAATTGCAAAAATAACAAGTATATAAAATAAAAATACATGTAAAAAACATGTTGCAAGTTATAGCAAATCACTTTGATTCCATGGCATATTTAATGGGGCAATGTGTGAGATATTTATCATTTATTCGTTTATTACTACTTATAAATATTATGATTATTTATGTTTCCAGAGTTTTTTTTTTTAATTTTGCATTTTAAAGATATATATATATATATATTTATATATCATATATATATATATATATATATTAATTTTTGCCAATTCACACCTGATTCTCATTAAGTTATTCCAATTCAATTTACCTGAATTGGGCAGTTGATTTATTTTATTATAAAATTGATTTTAATAACACTGTTGCAGACTATGTGCTTTGGAAGTTCATGTAGTACCTGCATTTAAATGGACACCTTTGTATAACTTTATGATATAAACAGTAACATAAACATTTCTGCAAACAGCCAGAATAAGTAATTAAACAACTTAAAATTAATCCTTCCTTGCAATGATCAAAATTGTGATATCAACATCTTCTACATGAAGCCTAGAATCTTTCTATATATCCCAAGCATCCCATCCAAGACTCAAATTTCACATTGAAAATTACAACTAGCTATAGCAGGAATGACTGTTCTCGAGCAAAGTTCATAAGTTTCAATGGTGAAAAGCGAGGGAGAAAGAGCTAGAGTGCAAGGGCGAGAAAGGCAGCGATCACTTGAGAGAGAGAGAGAGAGAGGGCGTTGGAAAAAGAGAAAAGAACTGGGTGTTCATCGGCAGTCCAAGAGATTACTCAAAGAGAGAGTGGTTTTCAATATGCGACGCCTCACTAAGCAATGACGCGTCACCCAGATCAGATTCCTTGAGGCGTTCTTCATGGTGATGTGCAGCAAGGCCCATGCNGTTATTCTTCGACTTTTTGTACTGGATAATTAATATTCAAGAAGAAAATATGTTTATGTATTGCAGCATAAATATGAAACTCAAGGCCATTTTGTTTTTTTTCTCAGTTTAATGGTTGCACAATATATAAAAAATTTAAATTCATGCTCTTAGAACAAGCAATAATTAATTTTTGTTTCACCGATTTTAAAATCTAAAGCTTCTGTCCTTTGTGATCGAATAAATCAAGAAACATGCTTTTTTACTTTTATATATAGCTTCCGAATTTGAGTCATTTTCTGCCATAGTGCAGAGCACTACGTCTCTCATTTTTTGTCTATGATATCTCAGTTTTCAAACAATGGTGGATACTTCAAGTAAGCTGGGCACCTGGCCAGGCCGCAGCGCATAAGAGCAGCCTTGGCCCGGCCTGATTGTCTGGAACCCGAGCCTGGGCCCAATTAACATTAAAAATAATATTTTAAATATAAAATAATATATATATTATAAAACAATATTAAATATAAGTTATTGGGCCTAATTGGACTACCTCCGATAACTTATCGGGCAGGCTCGTCGACGCACAATATTCTCACAGCTTTCAGCCAACTCTGTCCTCTCAAACAAAGCACATGCTTAAGTTTATAAAACTTATATACGAATTCTCAAACTTTAAAATCTCCAGTTCGTAGTGCTAAATGTCATGCGGCATCCAATGTCAACAATAATAGTAAAAATCTCCACAAATTATGTTGGCATTATGTCTTGATAGCCATACATAACCAACGAGGGCAAGTATGGCATAATTGGCAAACCAACCCTTTTCATAATAATATTGAAACCTAAAATTGTCATTCTTGTTACCGATGCGTCGTAACATGAGCCTTTTTACTTATATGTATAATGTCGCGTGAAATGTTATTTTCTTGTATCTTTGCTGCTCAAGTATAATCCTTCTTTAAATTTGATTGTTGAAGGACGAATTGCTACCGAGCTTGCTAACAGTGATCCCAAGGCCTGTCAACCACAGGCTTGCGAGTATATGGAAGTTGATGAAAACATTTCTTTCACATGTTTTTTTGAAACTTTTATGTCATATGATAAGCGGTTCATGGCTTCTTCTTAATATGCGTTTCTTGTTTCGTGATTCTAGTTGTAACCGATATGTGTTTATTCTTTTGTGATTCTAGTTGTGTACTTTCTTGCTATTAGATTTGAGTTTAAATTTTGCTTTTCACTGTGAGGCTTTAAGCTGTCATATGCCGTATGTTTTTCACTTTGAGGCTCTAAGCTGTTGTACGCCATATGGTTCATGGATTTCATTTTCTATGTATTTTTTCTATGTATGTATCTTATTAAATTGGTATTGTCTTGTATTTGTTGCTAAAAGTTTATTTAGTCCATGTGTGTTAGGTTGATACAGCTGGTAAATACAGTGCGGGGGGCATAGGAGCACCAACAGAACTAGAAATTTGATTGGAGAGGGAACTAATTCATAGTCTTTAATTCTTTTAGGAGCACTTACTTATATATACAAACAATGAAATACATCAGGGAATTAAAACTAAACTAACTTTATGCCCGGCACTGCTTGGGTGAGAGAAAGAGAGAGATGTGAACTTGTGGAGAAATTGACTGAAGAGAATAGTTCATCATGTTTCTTAAAAGAAGTTATGTTGAGCAAATTAATATCTTTATGTATTTTTTTCATAATTCTCGTAAGCAAAGTGTGTGACTGTGAATTATTTAATAAAGTCAAGCAGTTATTTGTGGATGTTAAGTGCTTATTTCTAAATACATCAAGCACCTAACAGTCGTGTAGATTTCTCGAAAGAAAATCGGCCATGCTGCATGCGTCCGTTGCTCCATTGCCAAATCAGTACATAAAGGAAAAATGGTCTGCGTGTACTCGTTCCTGCTTTAGGCAAAGCCAAGAAAGGACCGAACCACCGAGCACTAAAACACTCGCTTCCAAAGAAAAAAGAATGGAAGGGAAGAAGAGGAAGAAAGGAAAAACACAAGTGTGGCTATAGCTTAGGCGTACAGACGTGAGATTATGGCCGAGTAGAACAAATATTGCATTTGCAGGTCTGAAAAGGCATGAGAGAGAGTATAAGTGAGTTATGACTTTTAAATTTTTGTAAGATTTCTAACCTATTTAACATCATGAATGTGTTCATCACTAGTCTTATAAAAGTGTACTCATATTCAGGCCGACACGAAGCTTTGCCATTAAAAAATAAAAGTGGAAGCACTCGAGAAGTTTCCTCTTATGACTACCAAACACAAAGAGACATTAGAACCTCAATTTTCATTTCAATTCTAGATTGGAGTTGAAGTGGAATTTTGTTTTATAAAAAAACACAAGTGTGGCTATAGCGTAGGCGTACAGACGTCTCGGGCAAGATTAAAGCGCACACTGCATGGAGATAAAGGGGCCCACGATCGATGATCACAACATGCCCAGTGCACGTATATATGGTCCAGTTAGTTTAGCTTGAATATTGGATTGAACTACCAATTGTCTTTCAATCTTTTCCTTGGTTTTGTCCCATGCGTTTTGAAAAGCAAAATATGTATATATAGTTCTACTTTTCCTTCTGTCATTTCTATTCTATATATCTTTTGCTTTTTATGGTTCAGATTCTTTTGATAATCGACTGGTTACGTCACTTTCCGGGAGAGAAGAGAGAAGTGAGATTGGTCATATATTCTTTTTCTCCTTGTTTGTTCACTGGCGTTGAATGTGAAATTCATGGGAGACAAGGAGCATGAGATTTGATATGATGCTATTTGCTTATTAGTTTTATCTTTAATCTTCGTTAATTGTTGGGTCTCATTGCATGAAAAACTCATGTGAGAGACAGAGAAGATCAGAAAGAGAGACAAAGGGTGATAAGGTGAAGAATACACAAGGCAGATGTCCCCGTTTAAATAAGACTAGTGATGAACACATTCATGATGTTAAATATGTTAGAAATCTTACAAAAGTTGAAGTCATAACTCACTTATACTCTCTCTCACGCCTTTTCAGACCTGCAATACTTGTTCTACTCGGCCATAATCTCACGTCTGTACGCCTAAGCTATAGCCACACTTGTGTTTTTCCTTTCTTCCTCTTCTTCCCTTCCATTCTTTTTTCTTCCTCTTCTTCCCTTCCATTCTTTTTTCTTTGGCAGCGAGTGTTTTAGTGCTCTTTCCTTTCATGGCTTTGCCTAAAGCAGGAACGTGTACACGCAGACCATTTTTCCTTTATGTACTGATTTGGCTATGGAGCAACGCACGCATGCAGCATGGCGGATTTTCTTTCGAGAAATCTACACGACTGTTGGGTGTTTGATGTATTTAGAAATAAGCACTTAAAATGCTTAGTTCTTCGTTGAAATCATCCCCGCCCAAATCTCTCCAATAAATACGTCTTCTGCCTCGCATTCCTCTCGCCGCCATCCTGCACAAACAGACGGGAAGATACAGGATGAAGCGCCTCTACAAGCAAGTGGTTCTTGCCTTCAGAAGAATGAAGAAGGGCGTAGAAAGAAGTCCCACCAAACCTATTTTAAAAGCCGTGAAGAAGAAACTCAGGCACCTCCCCTGTATCAACCCACGGGACCCTGCGGAGCCCATCGCCACCATCAGGCCACGAGTCCACCTCAAGCCCGAGCTCTCCAATTCCCTGGATGCAATCGATCTCATCGACAACGGCGAGACGGTCGTTATGTCGAGCAACTACCCGTCGGAGGATGACGAGACCGACGGGGAGCAGGTGGACGAGAAGGCCGTGAGTTTATCGCCAGGTTCTACGAGCGGCTGAGAGCAGAAGGGCGCATGGCACTGTTGGAAAACTAGGAGATCGCAAACACTGTAAAGAGTCATCACCTCGCTGACTCTCTTGAAAGAGTCGACAACACTCAAGAAGCTGTGAGAAAGACGGTGATTAAATGTAAGGATTAAGGGTAAAAAAGTATAAATATATAGATATATATATCGAGAATTCGGTGGATTCATCTACCATCGACTGTGCTGGCCTTTGTGTCTTGCACATGGTGAGTGTTCTGAGCAAGAGTTTAGTGAGTTAGTGTGCGCACTTCCTGAGATGGTGTGTGAGAGTTTCAAGTGTAAGGACGTTGAGTACTTGAGTGATAGCTCACTAAATAAGCTTCAGGTGAGTTCTTGTAATTCACTTTTATAAGTTCTCAAATAATGTAAGTATGTTAATGTATGGTTTATCAGCCTTCTGAAGGCATTGTTGACCCCAACTCTTTGTTGACGATAATGGCAGCTTTCTTCAGGTTAGGTGAAACCCTTCTCAATCTAAAGTTCACCACCTTTCCCTTGAACGTTTTGGGAGCATAAATTTCACATTCTTCAATTTTTCGGCCCCTCATCTTCTCATTCAGGATGGCCAAGAAATAGTGAATACTGAACTCATTTCTGGAGGTCCAAGACGAACACGGCACCCTCCAGAATGTTCGACACCATTAAAGAAGCAAAATAAAATTAAATTTTCAAGTGCCCAATCTTTAGTACTTGATTATTGAAGATGAAAACTTTCTGGATCTGCAACCCATGGTGAGAAAAAGCGCAGCAAACAGTTACATACCTGCACTGTAATATGGTTGATTTCTCATTTAGACGAACATCACCATCGCAGCAGACCATTCCAACCATTCCAACGCTAAACAAGTTATTCTGAAATTAATTGATATCAGATTGTGTCAAATTACTTCAATTGGCTACAAGCTTACAACAGATAAAGAGACAATGATAAATATATGGAGGGAATCGTCTGGGGGGGCGATTGACGCTTCATGCGTAGTGCGTACCACCCGCAGCCTCAAATGCGCCTTCTCTGCCAAGCTCCTCGGCTGATTCGACTCTCGAACATTACTGTGGGTGTACTCTCCCAATGGTATTCGCCGTCGGGGTTTCATTGGCCTTTCCTTCTATGGGTTACTTCTCGTTGACGTTTCAGTGGCCTCCGTCATGCGATCGGATGGATGCTGTCTTGCAAAACCAGAAAGAATGATACGGGGGAGAAAGAGAACGAGCGGGAGAGAGAGGTGGGATCATCTTGTAACCGCACGTCATCTTCCACACGCTGGCAGCGAGGCACGAGCGAAAAGGAAGAACGAGGGTCGGACGCCGTTTGAATTGAGCGAAGAGGAAGAACGTGGGTCGACTGAAACCCTCGCGGAGAAAGTTCGAGAGAAGAGAGAGAAATCCTTCTGACAAATGAGAAAGAGGAACGGTCGGACTGAATTTATACCCAAAAACCAGAAATTATGAACCCAGTCCATGTTTTTCGCCTGATTTCAAAACGTCTGTCTAATTTATTGAAAATTAAAACCAAAGCACTTTTGCTGAAAATGTTTGCAAAAAGGGGCTTGCGAAAGTTAATTTCAGCAAAAACCAATTATACAAAATTGCGTGGAAATGCCCTCAAATTTATTATAAATTTCTGAAAGAGGCTTAAAACAATAACCTGGGCAACGGGTCGGGCCGGGCCGGCCCGGTTAAACCCGGCCCATGTAGGTCCGTCGGGCCCGAAGCCCGGCCCGGCGGGTATTAAAAATTATTTTTTAATTATAAAATAATTTTTTAGTAATATAAAATATATTTTTAATAATAAAATACATATTATTAAGTTTTAAAAAATTACCGGGCCGATCGGGCCTGGCCGACCCGGGCGGCACGTCAGGCCTGGGGCCCCGCCCGTTGCCCAGGTAAATAAAGTTATAAAACTTTTGCAATTTCTGTGGAAAACCAAGGTTTTATGTACAATTACCTACCGATACCCTTAGGCTTATTAAATTTCCGAAAAATAGTTCTAAACATATATTTGAAAAGCAAAGGGAAATTTAGGTTCTAAGTTTAAGTTTAAATTTGAGATTTTTGTGCATGTTTTAGAATATTATTCAAGATCTCTTGATATGATTTATTTTATGTTGGTCATCCTTTTGTTCTTTACTTGTCAAGAATTAATTTAGAATTTCAATAGTGGGAGCCTCAGAACTGGGCAACACCGAAAGACTAAATGGTTAACAATATGTATGTACGTTTATGCAATGTTATTATTTAGTGTGTGCATGACCCAATAAATCACGTGTTTCTTACACTAACTAAAATTTTATTTTATTTGGATATGGATATTATGTTGAAACACATTCATATTGAATTTGATGGATCCACATTGGCATGATCTGAATCCAAATAATCATTTGAATTTTTGCTTTGGATCGAATCATTACTTAGATCTATATTTATATTCAGTTGAGATCATGACATATTCAGATCTCAATTGGTTCGGGTATTGGTTAAAAATCAATATCATGTTTATGTTGGTTCAAATATATATTATTATACTTGGTTTATGGATATTTATGGCCATTTTGTGTCACACCCCAACCTTTTGACCAACAAAATTTTTCTTTCTAAACATAAAGCATTGAGGTGCGACGACACAACAATTCAAAAAGAGATGAGCCAAGCAATTTAAAACAATGAGGCGAACTTTCATTTATATAACAACTTTGTTTCATACAAAATCACATCGATAAGCATGACAAAAATGTCTCAAACCATATAATTGATGTCTAACAAAAACAAGACATCAATACAATCAAAATAAGATGCGCCGGCACTACACAAGACAAATTCCAAAACCTCCCCAGTAGGACGTGAGTGAAGCCATCTGTTCAACCTGCTACCCCTGGTCCACCAAAACTTCAAAAAGTAAACAACTGAAGGCTTAACATTCGCAGCATGACAGCAAGCCAGGAAAAATACCAAACCCTCTTTGGTAGGGCTCAAATATGAGAATAAACATCAAACCCATCAATCATCATGTCGTGTTAGGGCACGACATGTAGAAGTCACTCAGTGGCCATAGTAACACAATTTCAATCACATACAAGGCATGCTTAAACATTTCATTTGCACTCATAAGTACAACATTCACATGCACATCAATCTCATACATTCAATTATATACATTACATTTTCATTAACTTTAGTGAATTAACAATTCATGTAGGTGCAAAACACAGGCACATGCACACCATGGACGGCCTACAGCCGAGAGACAACTCCTGTGGTGGCCTATAACAGTATGGACTCATTCACCCACTGCAGCGGTATAGCAGTCATCCATGGATGTGTGAATTCCAAGAAGATATACTCAGTCATCCCTAGGACACCCAGGTTGGGAAGGCGGGAGCCCAACGCTCCAAGCACAACACACAATAGAACCCTGGGGCCTTGCACCGCCTGCGCTCCGAACAGGCGAGACCAATGGCAAAAGTGGGACGTCTCCCAAATACATAGCCACATCCCACTGACCTCTCATATCTTATTCATTCATTATTATCATTACAATTACACATTCACAAGATGACTGACTAGCTCATGCGGTTGGTACACCTCACGAGTGCACCTACACCTCCAATTGCCTCCACACGAGGTCTACACATAACATTAACAGTCATTGCTAGCCGTCATACAATACGAGTACAACTACCATCCAATTCATTCATTTGCATCATTACCTGCGGCAATGTGTATGCAACAAAACACAACATTCACATCAATCCTATCTTTGAAAAACTTAGCCAAACTACAAAGAGTAGTCTCGATCTGCGTTTGGCTCGTAGCTGTCCTATGCAGTTACCACTCTAGGATGCTTTCTAATGCATAATTGGGGTCAATGAGACACTCGACTTGATACCCCACCTCATCTATCATAAACAGTTATCAATTCTAGCATGCACATGCAAATACGTAACATTTTCAAAACAAACTTCTAATAGCCTTTCAAAACAAATCATATATCAAATCATGTGCAAGTATACATATATTCATTCACAAAACAATCAATCAATTCACATCACAATTCTAGGATCCCACGATCCTAGGAACACACATTCACACATTTGCCCCAGGCAGTGATTTGCCTAGAATGCCGTCATACCTGTGGCGCGCTCACAAACTCTTCAAAATTTCTCGAGCTTCGAATCTGATAACTCAAGGTTGACAGGACGTGCCCGGTGTACCTGCAGACATAAACAAAAGATCAGATTTCTACTAGTTGGCTAAGCAATCCAAACAAATATAAAACAAAATAATTGAGACACATGTCATCGCCTCAAGAGGGTGTCGATGGTAGTGTCGACCTACAAGCCCTCCAATAGGCCTCCTCCAACTTCTAGACGTTGCCACCAAATATCAAGACTCAAAGCTTTGATCAATCCATCACAACACATTCTTAAATGTTTTTTTTTAATTAAGGCATCAACCCACAGTCACATTCAATTAACGTATACTTTCCATCAAATAACTCCAAGATACACCCATTCACAAAGGCATGTGCCACGAGTACATTAAGACGGTTCTAAATCTTCCTCACAACTTCACAACCTCTACCATGCTTCCCTATTGCTTCGAAAATTAACTCATCATGCTTAAAAGATCATTATAGACATGAGTCATCGCTTCTCCAACATAATCCTACACTTTTCCCAAAAAGCAAAGTCGCCAACATGCATCTCAAATAATCAATTCTATCTTCTAGCATGCTCAAACAATAATTATATGTGTTCCAAAGGAAAATATACAATAAAATAGGTTCAATTGTGCCTTGCTCACCCCAAATCAAGAGTCTAAACTGCTGCAATCCTTCCGGCAGCCACCTCACGATTCCAAGTATCTCCAAGCAGCTAAAATTTCTCACTGCCGCCTCCACCAATGCCTTAAAGTCGCTGCTATGAGGGGAAAGACAAGTTCCCAAGCTGAAATTCGACCAAACAATCGTAAATAGGGTGAGCTTTTGCAAAAGAAAGGTCAAAGGGAAATCTGTCGTTAGAAGAAGGGAAGTCGGCTATGAGAATGAGGTAGTCGGCAAGGCAAAAAAGGGAGACTCAGTTGAGAGGGAGGGTTCGGTTGAGAAGGACCCACACGATTAGGGAGAGGGAGCTGACAGAGAGAGAGAGAGAGCACTGACGGAGAGGGGAGAGTGCAGGTAGAGAGGGCGTGAGAGCGAGAGAATGGCGGAGGAGGGGAATAGCACGAGAGAAAGAGGGTTGCGTAAGAGGGAGGTCGTGCGATTGAGAGGGGAGACGGCAGAAACAGTGAGAGAGGGAGGAGGAGAAAAGGGGAGAAGAAGAAAGAAGGAGGTTGGGGGCTTACCTGAGCACCGCCGCCGGCGCCGCCGTCGTCGCCGCTGCTCTGCACCACCTTCGTCTTCTTCTTCTTCTCTGCGCTGGCCCGAGAGCACCCAGGAGAAAGACGAGGGAAAAGAGGGGAAAGACGAGGGAGAAGAGCCCTCGCGTCAGGCTCTTTCACGCCAAGGATTTTGGGTCTGGGTCTGGACCCGCTCCAACCCGACATGAAAATAAAACAAACGTTACATCCTACCCTCCTTAAAAAAAATTTCGTCCTCGAAATTTAGATCATACCTCAGTATAAGAATAGGTGTGGATACTTCTTTCGCATATCCTCCTCAAGTTCCCATGTGCTCTCCTTCAACTCATGGTGTTGTCATTCCACTCTCACTAAAGGAATATTCTTCGTGTGAAGAACTTGCTCTCTTTGATCCACAATTCTAATAGGTTTCTCTTTCATTGTCAAATCATCTCGTACCTGAATAGATTGAAAATCAATCACATGCGTAGGATATGGTACGTGCTTTCGAAGCATGTTAATATGGAAAACGTCATGAACATGACTCAAATCTGGTGGTAGTGCCAATCTGTATGTCACCTCTTCAATCTTCTCTAATATCTCAAAAGGTCCTACAAACATTGGGCTCAACTTTCCCTTAACACAAAATCGAAAAATGCCATTAGTAGGTGAAATATTCAAGAACACATGATCACCAACCTCAAAAGTCAACTCTCTATGTCGAATGTCGGCATGGCTTTTCTATCTACTTTGAGCAGTCAACAACTTTTTCCTGATCAAATGCACTTGGTTGGTGTAGTGTTGTAATACTAAAGGGTTTTCAATCTTGCGATCACCTAATTTGGTCCAACAAGCTGGCGATTTGCATGGCCTTCCATACAAAGCCTCAAAAGGTGTCATTCAAATACTAGAGTGGTAACTGTTATTATATGCAAATTCTGTCAGTTTCACATGTTTGTCTCATTCTCTTTTCCACTCTAAGACACATGCACGCAACATATCATCTAAGGTTTGAATGGTCCTCTCAGATTGCCCATTAGTTTGGGGGTGGAACGTTGTGCTCAGCTTAAGCTTGGTACCCAATGCCATTTGCAATTGCCCCCAAAATCCGCGATAATAGACTTTGGCACTCCATGCAATCTCACTATCTCGCCAATATATAACTTAGCGAGACTTTCCAAGGACTGATTGATTCTTATTGGCAGAAAATAAGCGGACTTCGTAAGTCAATCAACAATCACCCATATGGCATGGTGTTGTTTCCTGGTGTGAGGCAAACCAACCACAAAATCCATCGTAATGTCTTCCCATTTTCACATGGGGATATCGATTCTTTGTAACAAGCATCCTGGCTGTTGATGCTTTGCTTTGACCCACTGGCAAACTAAGTACTTTGCTACATATTCTGCAATTTCACGCTTCATTCCAGGCCACCAAAAATTTCTTCTTATATCTTGAAACATCTTTGTACTGCCAGGGTGTATAGAAAACTTAGATTTGTGAGCTTCATCAAACAAATGACGCTTCACCCCTACATCTCTAGGGAACCACAATCTTTGACGAAACCACAATGAACCATCGTCATCTTGATACCAAGAAGAATTTACCTTCTTGCTTTCTTCCATGTTCTCAGCAAACTCTGGATCTTCCTTTTGCTTCAATACGAGCTCTTCCATCAAAGGAAGTATCAAATGAATGAACACTCTTAAGCATTTCTAGGTACTAGGCTCATTTTCACACCTCAAAATGTTCGATAGGCCTTTCTCTTGTAACTTTTGACTTGTAATCTGCAGAAATTTTGCAGTTCACAACACACGCACATACACACACAGACCCACACATAGAGCAGTATTGTCTAACAAAAAAATGTCATGGGATAAAATTGTGGAAAAATATGATTTATAATAAAAAATTGTTCTAGCACACGAAATTGTGCTTAGTTGCATTAGTTGCTTATAAGGGCCACTACTGCATTCTTTTATTTGTTTCTAAAGATAATCCATGCTTTAGATACTTTGGTATGTGTGTGAACGTGCCCACTGGGTGGAATACTAATCTACTATGTGCATAGAGCCTAATGGTAAGAGTGGACGTCCAGTGGCCGAGCCACTTACATCAGCCTCTCAAAGTTTCTTTATTTTCAATTCATATTTTTAAATATTTGGTCTATTATGTATACAAGTGAAGAATAATCCCCTAAAAAAAAATTCGCTTTTGCCACTGCGCGACGTGTTTTAGGGTATCCTTTTAAGGCCCAAGCCCAGCTGAGTCGGGTCTAGTAGCATTATAATATAATATATATTCTATTTATATATATTAAGTATGAATATTTCATCTACTTTCTTATTTAAAATTAGGTCAGGCCAAGTGGGGCCTAGGTAGGGCTGCAGAACGAGTCGGGCCAACTCGGGCTCGACTCGAACTCACTTGCAAAAGCTCGGCTCGAGCTCGACTCATTATAAACGAGTCGACTTTGAACTGAAAGTTAAACTCGAATCAATAAACGAGTCGAGTTCGAGTTGCAAGAACTCGACTCGTTTAAACTCGACTCGATTCGTTATATTAAATCAATTAGATGAAAGTTAAACTCGTTTTTAAATTTTCTAATTTCCCTCATTTTTTTTCCTTCCCTCTCTACATCACGTTTCTCTTTCCTCACCACTCATTCATTTTTTTCTTTCCTTTTTTCTCTTTTCCCAACACGTTTCCTCTCCCCATTCCTTTTTTCGCTTTTCCCAGCACGCCCCTTTTTCTCCTTTTCTCCTCCCCACATCTTCATTTCCTTCCCTTTTTCTCTTTTCTCAATACGCTCTCCTCCCCACATCGTCCCATGCATAGCCAGCTAAAAAGGAAGGCATTGTCAATAAACGAGCCGCTTGAGCCGAGCTCGAGCTTGAAGACAGTCACTCGAGTCGAGCTCGAGCTGAAGCTATGAAGCTCGTGTCGAGCTTGACTCGGCTCGTGTGCAGCCCTAGGCCTAAGATGCTTTGGCCACTGCATGGGTTCTAGGCCAGCCTAAGCCGCACTTCAAATCACGCTGCTAAGCGTTACGTGGAATACTGTGGCAAGGACAAATTGACTTGAGATATTCCTTAGACATAGATGATCAGATGTGCTGCTTATCTTCAGATTCACTAGTTTTGACTCCCCAGACAAAATGAAATCACTTTCGTGGCGAACTGTCATGCTGGAAAAAAAATGGCATGATTAGAAGCGATGTTAAGAAAGATGAAAGTTAATTTCCCAAGTTCCTTCCATACTCATACCGTTCCTCAAGGAAGGGTATATTCTACATCATTTACTCTGGGTGAGGACGATGCCCTTTCCTTCTTTCTTCCTCTTTCCCCTTTCTTCCCTTTCCCCTTCTTTCTTCCTCTTTCCCCTTTCTTCCTCTTTCCGGCTCGGCACCTCTAGGGCTGTTGAGTGGGGAGGGATGGAGGTAGAACCTTTTCTCCGTGATGGCCTTCTCCTCTTCCGATACCGCTGCGTTGGGCCCTGGCGGCGACGACGACTCGCTGCTGGAGAGGGAGAGGTTGGAGAAGGTGGTGGGGGAAGAATGATCGATTACTTCACCTGAATCTTGGCCTTGACGTTGTCGATGGTGTCGCTGCTCTCCACCTCCAACGTGATCGTCATTCCCGTTAAGGGTCCTGACGAAGATATGCATCCTCTCTCTTCTGTCTCTCTCGGAGGAAGGGGACGAGGGAAGAAAGGAGAAAGACGCCGAAACTTGAAGAAGGGGAGAGCGAGAGAGCAGCTGGAGAGAGCGACAAAAAACCAAAAATCTGCGAGAGGAAGAGGAAGCTGCGGGGAGTGGGCGAGAGGAAGCGAGAGTGCCCTAACGGGCAAAAAAAAATTTCTGGAAATAAATTTCCACCCCTCTGGGTGGAAACTTTTTTCCAGAAAAAAATTTCCGAAATCGACCGTAACGGACAATTTTTTTTTTTCCGCGTTTGATAAACCGGAAAAAAATTTAAGATTTGAATTTTTTTTTCCATTGCTACAGTATATTTCCAGCGTATCAAACACCCCCTAAATGAAAAATTTTGAGAATGACATAATGCTAATGAATAGGATAATTGATTAAACTACCACAATTGATTTGCAATTTCTTTCTCAAAATCAATTGTTCAGTGGGTGGAAATAAATATTGTCATTAAAATTGATTTTCACATTCAGTCAGTCGAAGAAAAGGGATTCAAAGAACACAGTGAATAGGAGTTGGTGCAACAAGCAAAGCGAGGGTTGTTCCTTTTCGTTCCGAAACATCAAAACATCTGTACTGTAAATGTACTGTAAAAGAAAGATGCAGGTTCAAGCACGAAAACCTTACCCCGAGACATAGTGAGACAGTGAATCTCCCCACTCATTAAAAAAAAAAAACACGTTTTGGCATCGAAATACTTCACCAATCACAATAATATTAAACTAAGTTTTATGGTTTTCACATGAAAATAAAAAAGATGAAAAACAACAAATACCAAAAATTAAATGAAAACTTCATCGTAACCTGGGTCTGATTTTGACAAGACTAGATGGTAGGCCCCCATATCAGCAGCGATCTTCTTGGATGATGTGCTTATATGACCACGTTAAACATTTCACGCGTTTGCACGGAAAGACTACGAAAGAAGAGAAGATTGGTCAAGAAGAATAATTGGCCAAGTTATTGACATCGTCCAACTTTGGAGAACCCGCTATCGCTTGTATTTGTATATGCATAAATCTTTTCACCAGCTCTCGGCATTATTATATGAGCACTGCATCCTGACGTAGCTTTTATTAGGAATCGACTGTGACATAGCTAAATCGGGGACAAAGTTCAATAATGCTAGCTTTCTTCACTTATATTAACAGGGACATGCTCCATTTATTTGCCTATGAATTGCCTTTATTACATCATAAAAACAAAATGGAATTAGTTGTGAAGTGTATTTCTAAAGAAGTTACCAATTTGTAGATGAATCCAACCACATACACAAATGGGGAGTGTCCAAAACTATATGATTCAAAGAAAATAAAGAAAATCCAATCTGTAGACCAGATTTTTATAAAATATATTGATCAGTTTTCTTTGATTGATTATTTATATTTTGCTGTCATAAAGTGTCATAGTTTTAAAAGAGAGCACCAAGCAAGTTGAAGCATAGTAGAGGTATTACCTTAAGGCATTGAAAGCAGGCCTAACAGTAGCAAAACCAGAAAATTTTATCAATGGGGGCATAACTCTTAGTTGGGTTTGGTGCCCATGGAGCATTGAAATGAGTTCGGTGTGGGCGTAACATTTGGCTAGACCCAAATCCAGTTAACTCATAATAAAGGTTTTCAGGGATTGGGGTAAGAGTAGAGCTCCCCTACTGAGGCACTGGTACCTTAGGGGAATGGGGTAAGAGTAGAGTTCTTAAGGGATAAATTTAAATATAGTCTTTAACTATATATAGACATCCTCAGTACAAGTTAATCAATGCATCAAACATTTCTCGAGTATTTTCTTAGGATTCAACATCCAATTGCCAAATTGTAAGAAGCATTTAACAAATTACCAGTTACTTATGAATGCCCATATATACGTTCTTAAATGACATTTTGTTTGGAAAGAAAATACTAATTCCAGCCCGTTCGATTAAGATAAACGCACAAAATACTATTAATATTTCTAAAGCTAAATTGGACAGCCTATATCTAATAAATAGAAGATTTTTTTTTTATAATGAAGAATTCTAAAACCTCATGCCTCACAAACACATGCCACCATGGCACCATGCCTTACAACGACAACGCTATGGAGACAACAAAAGGTGATACTGATCACGTTATCAAAATTAGGTTTCAACTAGTCTCAATCATTAATGTACACTATATATTTGATCTCCCGCTCCCCACTTTAGGGCGCCACATGCCACAGTTCATGAATGTTTCACTACTTTCAATTTTTATATATATATATATATTTTTTTCCGTTGCAACTAGTTTTGCCTCAAATTAATAATGCGAAAACCAATTTTTAGCTATTTAAAAATGACTTCTATTTTAATATGATTAGGCAGATTCCTGTCTTTGGTAAAAATTGATTCAATTTGCATACTGATTTTGATACAATCTCTCTCTCTCAACGAGGAGTTAGGCAACGCTGCCCATTATCACCAGCCTTGTTTAATATTACAGTAGAAGGTTTAGCAGTCTTGATTAAAAGGGCGGTTGCAAGCGGGTTGCTTAACCCGATCAATGTCGATGGCCTAACCCAATCAATGTCGATGGCCTCTTATCTTTATTCAGTACGCAGATGACTTGATCATTTTTGGAGAAGCAACTCCCCAACAGATGATGGTAACATTGCTCATTATTCGTATCTTCTCTATGGCATCTGGTCTTGACATCAATGGAAGTAAAACGTTTATTACCTTGTTCCATGTTGATGCATACACTAGGTTTATGGCTTCTCACATTTTTCAATGCCGAATTGTGGATCTTCCTATCGAGTACTTGGGTCTTCCCCTTCAACTTCAAGCCATCAAGGCACCGTCTTGGTTGCCAATCATAGATAACATTAACAATAGACTGGCCTCTTGGAAATCGAGATATTTGTCTCTAGCTGGCCGGGTAACCATGATCGAGCATGTGTTCTCATCTTTGCCATCTTATTTTATATCGGTGCTCTCCCAACCTGTCAAGGTAGAAAGGGAGATAAATCGTATTCTCAAGATATTTTTGTGGTGTGGGACAAACCTGGAGAGAGAAAAACATCTTGTGGCTTGGGAATATGTTACTCAGCCCTTTGCTCGTGGAGGTTTAGGAATCCCAGATATCAGGAAGAGGAATATTTCTCTTATTTTAAAGTGGTGGGCATTCATCCAAGACTCCAATTCAATTTGTGCGACGACCTTGCAACACAAATATGATTTGCATAGTCTCTCTTCCCTCCCCAATAGACGAAGAGCATCTCATTTGATTAAGGCTTGAATATCTACCTTCATTAAGTGCAATTCGAAGACGGATTTCATAAAGCATTTTTCTTTATGGTTTAGAGATGGTGAAGGGTGTTTCTCTATACATCATGCTTATAGTTTGCTTCAACCTCCCAGGGTCAACTGGTTTCCTCATAATCTTCTTTGGGCTGGAGGTCCTACTCGACGATCCAAAACTCTTGCATGGCTCATTCTGTTAGACCGCGTTCAGAGTCAGAATAACCTCAAAAGGTCTGGTTTTCACCTTGCGAGTAGATGCCCTCTATGTTGTTGTATCGAGGAGACTACCACTCATCTGGTGTGGTTTTGTCGAGTGTCTCAAGATCTGTATGCGCTTACTTGGTCTATGCCTCCCATCGAAGTCACAAACATATCTACAATTCGGGATCTGATCCATGGACCAACTAGAGTGAGAAACAAAAAGAAATGGCGCACCATTTGGAGAATTTGGCTGTTTATAATTTTTCGTAACCTATGGGAAACATTGGTACATTCAACCTTATACAAGAATTAAGAGCTGATTTGTAAATGTAACTTTTGTTCAAGTTCAACTTTTTGTGGTTTTGTCTTATTAACAGTCCCTCGAGTGTCTTGCCGGGCAGGAAGTACTTGGAAATGTCTTGTCAAAGGGACGGGTACTTAGTAACAAACGGTCCTCTCACTCTCTCAAGAAAATTCCGTCCTTTTTACCTTCGTCTGTATAACATAGGAGATGTATAACATAGGAGAGAGGGCGAGCAAATGTGTAAGGAGAAATTACAAATATGAACTCAACTAATGGGTAACCTACAAAAGGGCGCTCAGTCTTTAAGAATTTACATGTAGATGATTGGATAGCAAAATAATTCACAAACAATTGCACAATGCACAAGAATGTCTTTTTTCTGATCTTGAAGTGGCGCGAAATGTTTTCTGCCATGTGGGCGGGCTGTTCTGCAGACCAATTGCACAATTTTTTTTTTTAATTTTTATGTAGGTATTTTCAATTATTTATTTATTTGTATACACTGAAGCCCTTGTATTAGAGTATAAGAGCTTTTGAATTAGTGTCCCACAGTTTGAAAAGAAATATTTTAGTTTTTTTAAAAGTGACTTTTTCTTTTT